>JANHAO010030769.1:0-10127 GCA_026873985.1 Saraca asoca
TTTACGGAAGAACTGCCTGAAGAGTGTGTGAGCGTGAACAATGGAAGCTTATTTTACGAGAACAACGCAGACACAAATGAGGAATTAAGGTGTTGACCACCAAATGTGTACACAATATGGTCTTAGCAGGGAAGAGAGTGGAAGCTGCTTATGTTACTTTCAGCTTCTTCTTTCTTTTCTGTATGGGGAGGACTACAATGCCCGGCATGGAACCAAGACATGACAGTCGTTGGATGTAATATGGAGTCACACTGAGTAGAACCAACTGTCACATATAATCACTTGCGGCCTGGTTCTCCTTTCGTGATGCAAATGTGGCTCCACAAATAACCTGTGAAATCACAAATTCCGATGCAGATAATTTAAAAAAAAGTAAATTAATTAATAAAATAAAAAAATAAAATATGTAATTAATTAATAAAGGTAACGTAAATGATATAAAAGTTAATTGTAATTTGGTTATGGCTTGTGATGCATATAATTTAGCAGGATTATTTTCACAATTATATTTATTAATGCCACAATCTAAAATTTTTGTTAGACTAAATGATTCTCTTGTTAAAATAGGTGAGAATCAATGTTAATTTAGGAGTGTATTATTTTTTAACAACATTCTTAGACTTTTAACGTAGTGCAATGATTAATTGACATTAGAAGGTTCTTTATTATTTGTGATTTTATTTTAAAGGATGAAATATAAATAACCATTGTTTAGTTTCACATAACCTCTCATAAAATTTTAAAATTTATAAATAACTCCTTTAAAATGTTGGGAAGTATTCACTCTCATTTTAAATTGAAGAATGCTATTATGATTGACAAATACTTGAGATGATGATAATAATAATAATAATAATAATAATAATAATAATAATAATAATAATAATAATAATTACTGTGTAAGGAAGAATTGTGTTTATGCTTGTAATTAGCATTTCTTATTCTTAATAGGATATACTCTGCCTGCACACCACATGGCTATCGGAACTTCGTGCATCACATGCATTAATAATCAATCAATATTTAGTTAATAATATAAATTTAAATTAGATTTAATAATTTGAATTTAAATCTAATTATTAAATATTTAATGAATTTTGAATCTTTTTTTATATAAAATAAGATTCGCTTGTTATATGAAATATTTAAACCTAATTTGATTAAAGTTAATCCATTCTTCATTTCATTTCTTATCCATTCATCGTTTTTGTGTCATCAGAAACTACTTTGAGTACCACTTGACTTTTTTCTTTTCTTTTTTTGGTCCATATTACTAGGCATTAGCATTTTCATAAATTTTCTTTGTTGATATCTTTTAATCTTCATACTAAGTGTTATGCTTTGATAAGTATTAAAAAAAAATTCTTATCAATATGTATTCTTATAAATTTTGTGAAAAAATTATATTTTTTTGTAACTTTTTCATTAAAAGTTATAATTTTTATATAAAAATAAAATATTATGCAATTTTTAATAATAAAATTATAATTTTTTATATACCTATTACACATAAAATTTATATATATTTATAATTTTTTGTAAAAAATTATAAAATTTTATATTAAAAAATTATCATTTTTATGTTAAAAAGTCTAAGCAGATCAAATCTTCATTGGATTTGGATGTTTTATGATTCTAATGTAACAAATTTGTTTCGAATATGTACAAACCCAATTCACTGCCATCTCTGCCACGGGCACTCTAACATAGTATTGGGTTCTCCTATTTACACTGTCAATATTTTTATCAAACAAAATATCTATTTGCGTAGAAGACCAAACCAGCGATGCGATTAATATATCATTTGCCTTTTTCAACTTTTCCAAGGACCACGGTTGGTACATATATTCTTTGGCTTTCCTTCATGTAGCATATTTTTCACTTGGTTAGTAAATCAATTATTCACAAAAATTATTGTTCTTGGTTGTCCCATAAAAAACTAAGTACAAAAACAAGAGATAAAAAGGAATGTTTAGTTACTTTTTTAAATAATTTTTTATTTTTATGTTTTTAAAAAATAAAAAATTATTTGGATAACTATTTTTTTACCCTAATTTTAAAAATGATAACCTAAAAGGAGTGGTTTAAAAACAAAAAAATAATTTTAAAATATTTTTTAATGTTTTTGTTTTCTTACTTTTTAAAATAATTTTGTACAATAAGGTTTAAAAAGTAATTTTTTTAAAAAAAGAAACAAAATAGAAGGTGTTTAACAAAACTATTTCAAAATAATTTTAATTACAATAATACCATTAATTAGGAACCTGTTCTCTCTGTTTTTGGATTAATTTGGAAATAGAAACAAAAAATAAAGTTATTTTTTATTTTTCTATTTTTAAAACACATATCAAGTCTAATTAAAAAACACTTATATAAATAAAAATTTTCGTTTTTAAAAATAGTAAGCAAGCATACTTTTATTTTTCTATTTCTAAAACAACTAAAAAATAAGGAGAAATTTCTAATTAATGACATTATTGTAATTAAAATTATCTTGAGAATAATAGTTTTATCAAACACCTTTTATTTGCTTTGTTTTTTAAAAACTTAATTTACAAAACTGTTTAGAAAAAACAAGAAAATGAAAACACAAGCGAACAAATTTAAAAATTTTATTTTAATTTTGTTAAGGAGAGATAAAGTCTATTTAAAGAAGAAAACTAATGCACTTAAATTACAAGAGTTTTCATAACTTTGCTGGTAACCATGAGAACAATGATAACTTGTCTATTCTTTCTTGCCACAATGGTGGCAACATGCTATAGCCAAGAGCTAGACCATGGAGCAACCTACCAAATTTACTGGCTTAGAAGCAAGATTGGTAGAAAAGAAGACACCAATTTTTGCAAGATTCAAAATCCCATTATGGTCATTTTCTAGATTAAGCATTATTTAGGTTGACTGGACTTAAGATACAAAACTATGAATAGACAAGAAATTCTCTTATAACTCCAATATATTGAACTGAAAAATGGATCCCTTACAACAGGAATTAGGGTCTTATTTATATTAAAATTATAAGATTAAAATACAAAGAAATGGGACTTGTTGATAGTGAACTATGGTGGGCTATTTGGGCAGTAGGAAGGCTAGTTCTTGCTTGCCAGTTGGTAGCAACAAGTTGGCTTGTTGATGGTGAGCTATGGTAGGCTATTTGGCCAATAGAAGGCTTCTTGATGGTGAGCTATGGTGGGCTATTTGGGCAGTAACAGGGTTGGTTCTTGCTTGTAAGTTAACAATAATAAGTTAGCTTGTTGCAAGTGGGAGTAGACTAAGTTGCAATGCACTTGCTTGTCATATCGATTTTTGTATCTATCGGACTAGCACTTGATCTTTTCTCTAACTTGTTCATATAGTTTCTTAATTTTCATAGCTTGTTCATCAGCATCAGCATGATAATGTTTGGATGAGATTATTGGCACGAGGTCTAATGGGCTAAGAGGACAAGCTCTATAGACAACTTTGAATAGGCATTTTCCAGTAGCCTTGTTGGAGGAGTTGTTATAAGCAAATTCTGCTTGGGCAAGTACAAGATCCCATTAGCGAACATTCTTTCCAACAAAGCTTCATGGTAGATTTCCCAAAATCTTGTTTATAGCTTTAGTTTGACCATCAGTTTGGGGATGACTTGCAGAATTGAACTGTAAGTGAATACCTATCTTCTTATTAAAGTCCTCCAAAAATGACTCATGAATTTCACATCCTTGTCAGAAGTGATAGTTTTTGGAATTCTATGAAGCCTCATAATTTCCCAAAAATACAGTTCAACAATGTATGTAGCATCATTAGTCTGTCAGCAAGGTATGAAGTGAGTCATCTTTAAAAACCTATCAATAATGATCATGATTGACTCCTTTTGTCATTGATTTTGAGGTAGGCCAAGGACAAAATCCATACTAATATCTACCCAAAGTGAGGTGGGAATAGGTAATGATAGATACAATCCAGTGTTTTAGCTTGTGTTTTTTGCCCAAGTGGCAAGTCGGGCAGCGTCTTTTTCAAGCCTTGGCTAATAAAAGTTTTCTATATAAGAGCTACAGTCTTGTCCCTTCCAAAATAACCAACTAATCCTCGATTATGTGATTCCCAAGTTATTGCATCTTTTATATAACATTGGCAAATATATAATAAGTTACTTTTGAAAAAGAAACCTTCTTATTAATGAAACTCTTGGTTAACTTGGTCAGAGGTGGACTTCCAGATTGAGCAGAAATTAAGGTCACCTTCGTATAATTCTTTAATCATTTCAAACCTAACTACTTTGACTTACATGGAGGAAAATAGAATGTGTCGATGGCTTAAGGCATCAGCAACACAGTTTTGAGTTCCTAACTTATGCTTGAAAAGAAAAGGATATGATTGAAGGAACTCACTCTAAGTAATGTAGCGCTGACTAATCTTCTGTTGTAAGTTTAGATGCTTTAGAGCTTCATGGTCAGAGTATAACATGAATTCCTTTGGGAGGAGATAGTGACTCCAGTGTTCCAAAGGTCATACAATAGAATGGAATTCCTTGTCATAAGTAGAATACTTAAGCTTTGCATAATTTAACTTTTCATTGAAGAAGGAAATTGGTCATCTCTCCTGGCTTAATATTGTACCAATACCAACATTTGAAGTATCACAATTAACTTCAAACATTAACATGAAATCAGGAAGAGTTAGGACTAGAGTTTCAATAAGCCTTTTTTTCAATTCTTCAAAAACTTTTTTAGCGTTATCTGTCCATTGAAATCTATCTTTTTTATTCTACCTACACAATAGAGCTAATGTTTTTATTAATATTTGGTAGGATGATGCTAGCCTAAGGAAACTTCTAACATCGTGAATAGAGTTAGGTGTGGGCCAGTAGAGAATGGCTTCAATCTTGCAAGTATCAACTCGAATACCTTGAGCAATGATGATATATCCTAGAAAAGTTACTTCTAAAGTTAGAAATGAGCATTTTTTAAGGTTGGCATATGGTTTTGGCTTTTTGAGGACTTCAAAATTTTAATAGAGATGGTCTAAATGCTCTTGTTTATTCTTACTATATACTAGGATATCATTGAAGTAAATCATAATCAATTTCCCAATGAATGGTTAGAATACTTGGTTTATAAGCCCAATGGAGATGCTAGGAGCATTGGATAATCCAAAGGACATAACTGTTCATTCGTATAGGTTATCTCAAGTTTTGAATACAAGTTTCTATTCATCTTCCAATCACATTCAATTTTGGAAATACCCACTTCTAAGGTCAATTTTTGAAAAGATGGTTACTCCATGTAGTTGATCAAGCATATCATCAAGTCATGGTATCGAAAATCGATACTTGATAATGATTTTATATACTACTCTGTGGTCAATGTACATTCTCCATGTTCCATCTTTTTTTAAAACTATAGTACTAGTACCGCATAAAGGCTAACACTATCTCTAACTAGTCCCTTATTTAGCAATTCGCTCACTTGGCGTTTAAGTTCCTTATGTTCTTGAGGGTTCATTATGTAAGCAAGTTTGTTTGGAATGGCAGATGCTAGGATAAAGTCAATGACATGCTGGATATCTCTCATTTGTGGCAACTCAATAGGAATTTCTTTAGGTACAACTCAATAAAAATACAGTACAAGTAACAGCTTCCGCCCAAAAAGGCTTTGACAAAGTTTTAGCTTTTAATAAACTCCGGGCCATTTCAAAAATTATTCTATTTTTTCTTTTGGTTATGCCATTCTGTTGAAGTGTATAATTGGCTGTCAACTAATGTTGGATTCCTTAGCTTTTACAGAAATTTAAAAATCTATTTGAAGTGAACTCTCCTCCTCTATCAAATCTCAAAGTTTTTACATAATAATCATTTTATTTTTCTACAAAAGTCTTAAATCCTTTAAATTTCTCAAAGGCCTCTGCTTTTTCTTTAAGAAATATTCCTAAGTCTTTCTGGTAAAATTATCTACAAAGATTAAAATATACCTTTTGTGTCCAAGTGATTCTACCTTAATTGAACTACAGATGTCTATGTGCATTAACTCCAAAGGTTGCATGGTCTTTCTAACTTTTCCAATTGAAAAATAGTCTTTGTGTTGTTTTCCAAGAATATATCCTACACACTATCAATCAGGAGCTTTAATTACCGATAAGCTTGTTACCATCCTTTTTTGAGCTAATAATTTCAATCCATGAAAGTTTAGATGACCATACTGAAGATGCTATCCATTTTTCATCTTTCAAAATTGTTGAAAAATTCATCAATGTTCCTGTTTACAAGGTGAGAGGAAACATGTGATTCTTTCTCATTTGCACTGTTGTAATCATTTTGCCATTTTTGCCTTTAATTGTGCAAACTCCATTCTAGATATCATTTCTGTGTCCTTTTTCAAAAAGCTGGCCAATACTCAATAAGTTTCAATAAAGACCTAGCACAAAATAAACATCAACAATAGTGACATTTGTGCTATCTTTAGATTTAATGCTGATGTCACCTCTGCCCATAACAGAAATTTTGGATTTATTCCCAAAATTTACTTCTCCATATTCAAATTCATCTGGATATGAGAAAAGCTCCTTTCTTCCACATGTGATTATTGCACCCTGTATCAAGATATTATGTATTTGTATACTCCATATCTAGCTCATTTAATTTATATGCAAGCACCAAGTTTTCTTCTACATCTGCGGAATTAGCATGCTCCACAGACTTATCTGGCATCTTGGTATAACACTCATTTCGATAATGTCCATATTTTTTACATCTAAAATATTGAACATTAGATTTGTTACTTACTTCATGTGACCTTCTTGATATTTTTGAAAATTGCTATCACTTGATTTTTTTTGTTGGTGGAATTAGAATATGCACCTCTTCCACGTCCTTGCCTTTGTCTTCATCCTCGTCCTCGTCCATAACAATGTCGATTGCCTAGATGGCTTTCACGATTTTGGTGATTCATCATGCCTTGCAAAGCTTGCTTAAGACTTGAGCTTATGGCTTTCTGATTCATCTGTTGCTTGTGTGAATATAATAAACTCATCAACCTCTCCATTGACATGGTTGGTGTATCTCATGATTCTTTAATTGCTGCAACAACGTAATTAAACTTTGTAGTTAAAGATCGCAGGATCTTTTTTACAACTCTGGTGTATGGAATTTCTTCTTGGTTGACTCTCAATTGCTCTGATAACAAATGTTGGAACCAAAAGAATAAAAAGAATAATTTTGGAGAAGAATATGAGAAAAGAAAAATTTATTGATCACGACTTTAACTCAATACACAAAGAAGCACTCTACCTAAACTCACAAACTTATTAACTTATTTCTCTTCCTCACTCTTTGATTGTCTTACAAAACTTGAAACAAGTTATATTTATAAGTAAAAGTAACCTAATAAAATAAGGAGAAAATTCTTCAACTTTATCCTAATAAATTAACATTATCTACATTAAAAATAAAAGCTTAAAACTTATCTCAACAAATCAACTATATTTTCACTAAGATTTATCTACTACATTCTAAAATAAAGACTTCAGGCTTACCTCAAACTCTAACCTTTATCATCTTTTTTCTTAAATCTAATTTAGATTATTTTTGTTGATGGTCGTTTTTGGTAACTGGTCAACTAAAGGTTCTGAAACCCGAAAGTATGAAAATACGGGTAAATAGGAAAAGCAGGAAGAATAAGACACAAACAAGAAATTTTCAACATGGTTCAACGAAAGTCGATGTGACCCCTACGTCCATGGTAGCTTATATTTGCTTTACACTATGGTTTCACTGTTCAAGCTAACAATACAAGTATTCTCTCTCTATTTTGGCAGAGTTTTTGCATGTGTGTCTCACTATATCTGTTACAATGATCTTTCCCCCTATTTATAGAAGTGGAGAGGGTTATAAGGGTAATTTGGTGAATAGAAAAACTATCATTATTGCCGTTGCGGGCAATAAATGCTAGGCATCAGGCATTAAATGCCAGGCAAATCATTGTCGAATTGTTAAGGGCTGATGTGTCATTTTTAGGGGCTGACCTGTCCATTCGGAACATGTACCTCTAGTTGCTAACTGAGCATTGGGGTCCATACCAACTCTTGAGGTTCCACATTCAACGACTTGGGCTCATGCTGGGCTAGCTAGCAGTAAGTCCTGTGACCTCGCTTAGGAAGGCACTAGGCCTTTCTCTGCTGGACCAATCCATTGGGCCTTTTCTAGCCCATTCCATATGATTTTAAGAATGCACATAACATAAGCCCCTCAACTTTCAATTTGCTTTGCAAGCTAGGAGTTGTTCTTAGCTAGTAGAGCCCCTCATTCGTGGTCTTCAGCGTGGTCAAAGTATTCATCTACGATATGTTGTGCTGTCAGACTTTACTGACAGTTAGCAGTGTTATCATTTCAAGCTTTAATCTTTCATTTCATCTGCACCATGCCTTCTACTATATATGTTTTATAGTCGTTGGCATGGCGGTCTTATTTTCTTCTGGACTGCTCGATCAAGAATAGTAGGATAACCTCTAGATTTTTTGGTGAGGCTGGGCTGGTCTATTTAAGTGTGGAGAACTCCTTCCTTTTTCACTGAAAGACTAGGGGGGTTCATTAGCTAAGCCTTCCATATCCTTAATGATTCAAGTCTCTAGTAGAGCGTCACAAAGGGTGTATGGCCCGTTGCAGCTATCCCTCTCTTAGGATTCTGGGAAGTTTTGTTATTGAGAGCCCTCATGGACAATTTCTCCTTAAGGATTCTGGGAAATTTTGTTACATTCATCCATTCCCTCTCCATTGGACACACCAGATAGTGCAACCTCCTCTCTTTGTTTTTTGGTTTCCTTGTATGATAAGCCAATCCAGATGGCAAAGTAAATCGTTTGGCCTTCCGAGTACCTTACAAGCGCCCATGTGAGGGAGTAAGCTGTAAGCTCAAAAGGAGGGTGAGAAAGAGTTAAAGCAACCTAGCTTGCTCACTACTTGTAGGATCTAGTTCTAGGTAGCTAGTTCCTTCTGCATATTATGGTGATAGGCTTGTAGGAATTCTGCTCTTCCTCAGACTGTAGGTTTGCTTCGATTTGCACTCTTAAATCTTTGTGTAAATTCACCTCATTGAAAGAGGTTTTTTTTTTATGAAAAGTCTCTTTTCTTGGTCTCTGCAAACGTGTATTGTTAACTGTTGAGTATTGCAGAAGATAACACATAAGCTTTCCATGAATAGACTTCTACACACCATACCCAAATAAATATAAAGTTAAATAACAAATCGATTATATTAATTTGTTTTAACTAGTGATGAACTGGAACACCAAGATGCCTCAACTGGTAGCGAGCTTTAAGGTCACAAGAAGGCTGTAAGTGGTAGGTAGCATGAGAGTTATGCTTCAATAAGCTGAATGCTCAAATTATGCCTTTGGCTAGAGCGAGCTCGAGTGCTTAGTGGGCGATTAGGTGCACGCGAGCTGGAACGAGGCTGTAAGCTCGGTGGGTGATTAGGTGCACCCAGGCAAAGATGAGCTCAAGCACTCAGTGGGTGATTAGGTGCACCTAGGCATAGATGAGGTTAAGTGCGCAATGGATAATTAGGTGCACCTAAATTAGCACGAGGTCGTGTGCTTGGTGGGCGATTAGGTGTGCTCAGGCCAAGACAAGGTTGAGTGTGTAGGGGGCGATTAGGTGCGCCCAAACTGGCATGAAGTCACGTACTTGATTGGTGATTAGGTATGCCCAGGCTGAGATGAGGTTAAGTGCATAGTAGGTGATTAAGTGTGTCCAAACTTGCATAAGACCGTGTGCTCAGTGGGCGATTAGGTGCACTTAGGCCAAGATAAGGTTGAGTGCACAATGGGCGATTAGGTGCACCCGAACTAGCACAAGGTCACGTGCTCGGTGGGGGATTAGGTGCGCCTAGGCTGAAATGAGGTTGAATGCACAATGGGAGTTAGTGGCAATGTAGTCGAAAAGCTACAGTTCATTGTACACAATCTGTGATCTTACAAGTTATTCTACGTGCTTCTCATTTTATCCACGACTCTTCGATTTTTGGAAACACATTATGTAATGATTACTACTTCTGTTAGCCTTAAAGGAGATTGTTAACCCTAAACGAGTTTTACATCACTACTTATTAGTTTTGAATGTTGAAAAATAACTGAAAAGTCAATATCATATT
>JANHAO010030770.1:0-10071 GCA_026873985.1 Saraca asoca
AAAACTCCTAGGAAAGTAAGAAAACTCGTGCTCTAAGTAATCCTAATTAAGGGAAACTAATGAATGCTTAATTGTGTCTTCAGGTAAGCTGCTTATAATAATTTTCAGGCTTGGAATACAGTCGTGCTTTGGGACATGGGCCGATCGTGTTTCAGGCTAGATGTTTTCTAGAAGTTTTCCTAATCTTGCATCGAACATGGCTATACCAGGACACGGCTAAGCCATGTTTGGTGCTAGCTTCATGTTTTTCTTCAACTTCAATGCACAATTGTCTTGGACTTTTCACATCTTCTTTCTTAGCTTCTTCTTGATCCAAGTGTGCTCCAAACTTTAGCTTTCATCTTCCTTTTAAAGCCTCTTTTGCTAACCTGAAAAGAAAAATGTAGACTATAGCAGTATCAAGAATAAACAAACTAAACTAAGATAAAAAGTGTAGAAAAATCTCAAATTAATAACAAATTAAGAGGTGATAATCAACATAATTATAGGCATTTTACTCATTTATCAACCACAAGCTGAATGCTTCTACAAGAAAAGATTATTACATTCTACCTTTTATTAACCCAATGCTTGAGAGGTTGATTGAAAATCCCACTATTGCTTCTTAGATAGATATACAAGATGCTTTCAAATTGCCATTACACTAGAAGATCAAGAGAAAACCACCTTCACATGCCCTTTTGGCATATTTGCCTTTAGGAAGATGTCATTTGGACTTTGCAATGCACTAACCACCTTTCAAAAGTGCATGGTAAGCATTTTTTTCAAAATTTTTATAGCATTATATTGAGGTTTTCATAGATGATTTTTCTATTTATGGTGATTCATTTAATGCATGCTTAGAGAACTTGACCCATGTGCTTAGGCATTGCATTAAGACAAACCTTGTTATGAATGTAGAAAAATGTCATTTTATGGTTGAGCAATGGATAGTTTTAGGACATGTGGTGTCAAGTAAAGGCATTGAGGTTGACAAAGCAAAAGTTGATTTGATTTTGAGCTTACCATACCCCGTAAGTGTGCAGGAAGTGCACTCTTTTCTTAGTCATGTAGGTTTTTATAGAAGATTTATCAAGGATTTCTCCAAGATAGCCTTGCTTTTGTCTAAGTTGCTATAAAAAGATGTTCCATTTGATTTTAACCAAGCATATGGGAGGCTTTTGACAAGTTGAAGGATGCATTGATCTTTACCCCCATCATTCAGCCTCAAAATTGGGAGTTGCCATTTAAGATTATGTGTGATGCAAGTAATTATGCCTTGGGAGCAATTTTGGGGCAAGAGGTTGGCAAGCAAGCTTATCTCATTTATTATGCCTCTAGGAATGTTCTTCAGCCCAATGTAACTATTCCACAAAAAAAAGCTTTTGGCTATAGTGTTTACATTAAAAAAAATTCACTATTATTTGCTTGGATCTAAAGTTGTTTTGTTTTCTGACTATGCAGCTTTAAAATATTTGCTCTCTAAGAAAGATGACAAGCCAAGGCTAATCAGATGGATCCTCTTATTGCAAGAGTTTGACATTCAAATTAAGGACAAGAAAGCAGCTCAGAACCTTGTAATAGATCACATGAGTAGGCTGATAAGAGAGGAGGATCTTTTGCCTTTACATGACTCTTTCCTTGATGAGCAGTATTTTAAGCTACAAGGTAATGTTCCTTGGTATGCTAATTTGGTAAATTATTTAGTTACTAGGACGTTGCCTACTAATTTGAGTAGAACTAAGAAAGAGAAGTTAAAAATTGATGCTACGCATTTTATGTTGGATGATCCTTACTTATGGAAATATTATGCTAACCAAATTATTAGGAAATGTGTGCTTGATTATGAGTTTCAATCTATTCTTTCCTTTTGCCATGATCATGCATGTGGTGGACATTTTGGACCTCAAAGAATAACTAGGAAAGTTTTAGATTGTGGTTTCTATTGGCCTACTTTGTTTCATGATGCATATGAATTTTGCAAGTATTGTGAGAAATGTCAAAGACGAGTAGTTTAACCTATAGAAATGAAATGTTGCAAACCCTTATTATTGTGTGTGAGATTTTTTATGTGTGTGGGGGAATTGATTTCATGGGACCATTCCCTTCATCTTGTGCTTTCCTTTATATGTTGCTTGCTATAGACTATGTTTCCAAGTGGGTGGAAGTAAAAGCCCCCAAGACTAATGATTCTAAGGTTGTTGTAGGTTTTGCCAAATTTAACATTTTCAACAGGTTTGGCATTTCCAAGGCTGTGGTGAATTACCAAAGGACTCACTTTTGCAATAGAACAACTAAGGCATTATTGAGGGAATATGGAGTTGTCCACAAGACACTGGACCTTATCATCCTTAAATAAATGGACAAGCTAAAATATCCAATAGAAAAATCAAGTCCATCTGAAAGAAAATAGTGAAGCCAAGTAGAAAAGATTGGAGCCTGAGATTCGATGATGCATTGTGGGCCTACAGAACTTCATGCAAGACACCCATTGGAATGTCTCCTTACAAGCTAGTTTTTGGCAAGGCATGTCACCTTCCTGTGGAGATACAACATAGAGCTTTTTGGGCTATGAAAAGTTGCAATATAGGAATGGATGAGTTAGTGAGCAAAGGAAACCGTAATTGCAAGAATTAGAGGAGATTCAGCTTGTGTCTTATGAGAATTCATGCATCTAAAAAGAGAAGACTAATGCATTTCATGATAGAAAGATTGCTTGGAAAGAATTCCTAGTTGGGCAAAAGTTTACTCTATAATTCAAAATTCCAAATAAGGCCCGATAAGTTGCGTTCTTATTGGATTGAACCCTTTGTTGTTACTAATGTGTTTCCTTATGGTGTAGCTAAGATCAAGAGTTTAGTAGCTGACAAAGTATTCAAGGCCAATAGGCATAAGCTCAAGCCATTCTTTGAAAGCTTCCAAGAGAATGAAGGAGAGGAAGTAGAGCTGGGGACCATCGAGTCAATAATGTTAAACAAGTGCACTTCTTGGGAGGTAACCCAAGAATTTACTCTCTTTCCCTCTCTTTTATTTTATATGTCTATGATTCGTTGATCATTTTATGCTTACATTAAGGACAATGTAAAATTTAAATATGGGGGGAGAGATTTTAGAATTGTTTTGTTTTACATTTTGCTTTGATTGTGTGAAAAAAATTTTGGAAAATAAAAGAAAATTTCTATTTTTGTTGTTTTATGTGTTTTTCATTGATGATGACTTTCTTTAGGGCTTAAGTAGGTTGCAATTAATTTTAATAGTTGCTTAGCATAATTATATAAACTGTCTGGTCTCTTGATTTTTAAATTTGATTAGCATTGTAATGAATTTGAAGTGTTGGTAGATTAATTTTGGTAGACATATAACCTATGATGTTTTGAGCCAATTTTGACCATTTTTATTAGGTTCCTTTTCTTTCTTGTGTGTGATTTCTCTCCCATAAAATTATTGCTCTACAACTTGTTTTGATTCTTTTTGAGATTACATTGGTACACGCATGCATGAATATGGTTATGGCATTCTTTGATTGAGTCACTTTTGCTCTTTTAGCCTACCTTGCAATGTACTATTGTTGAGCATTTTAAGCCTAATTGACCTTTTTCTTGTAATATAGCCTGTTAGAAAGTCAAGCCTTGAATGTCTTTACCTTTTCCTAACTTTAGGGATTAGTAGATCATTTAATTCATTAGTAGGATGGGTTCTTGGACAAGTGTAGGGGTGTGCTAAATGTTTGGTAAAGAAGCAATTGTGAGTTTGAAGCCAAGAAAAGAAAGGGAAAAAAGTGAAACAAAAAAAAAAGAAAAAAATAGCTCAATGCAAGACAAGAAAACAAAATAAGAAAAGAAAAAAAGAAGAAAACAAAAGAAAAAATGAATTTGAAAGAAAACAAAGAGACCTCAAAATAAAATAAAGTGAAAGGAAATAAAAGAAAGTGACAAAAATTCAAGAAAAGGAAAGAGAAAGAAAGCAGTGATTAATGTAAAAAATTGTAATGTAGATTTCAGTTTTAATTTTCTCACTTGCTTGTTTGGATCTATACCACAATACTCTATTAGTCTCTTTGATTTTGCATTTCCATATCTATGTCATTCCTTGCCTCCCTTTTTCCCTTGGCCACATTATGACCTTTGTGAGGTCTTCTTGATTTGTGTTGTGCATGTAATTTGAGTAGTGGAGATTTGATGATAAGCAAGTTTATGGTAGTGCATCTTCATGGAATGAAATTGAGTGAAACATTTTCCCATTTTGAATAAAAAGATAGTTCCATGGAGAGCTTACCATATAGGGTCTACCAAAGTAATCTATTTACCTTTTGAATGAAATTGCTTTGTTAGTTGGATTTAAGTTTTGAGTTATCAAGAATGAGCTTCACAAGATGCTATGTCCCTTGAAATTTTGGTTGTTTCCTTGCTCTTAGTCATTGTAGAGAAATTTTATAGTTTGAGTTTTTCTTTTGAGTTTAGTGTAGTTTTATTTTAGGGTTTTGCTCGAGGATATGCAAGAGCTAGGTGTGGGGGAATTTGATGAACACAATTTATACATAATTTAAATCCCTTTATACTTGCTCTTTTGTCATGTTTATGTGCTTAATTGGACACTTGGGATTGGTTTTGTAGTTTGCTAAGTTTTTGTGCTAAATTGAATTTATTCAATAAATTTACATTATTTTGGACTATTTCAAAACTATAGACATGTCTAGAGTTTTGGACCTAAGTTTTAGGTGATCGTTATGTCCTTTGAAAGTTAAGAGAAAGAGCTATAAATGTCATGAAGAGTCCAAAGCCTAGTTTAGATGCTTTGGAGGTGAAATAGAGCTTAGAATCTGGAGTAGAGTGCAGTATTGTAATCCAGAGCTCAACCTAGTGTTTTGATTATAAGTGGAGCTCTAAAAGTCATTTTGATGCAAACTTAAGCCCATTTGTTAGCTAAGACCCAATTCTACATCTTTCATTAGATTTTGAGAGCAAACTACATCGTTTTGACCTAATCAAGTGGCTGTGAACTTAAGTGATCAAACCTGTTATAGGTTAGATTGCTCAAAAAGTCTGTCTTGGTTTTTAGCCCATAACTTGAGTTAGAGACTGAATTTTAATACAAGGTCAAGGCCAGTGGGAAGCTAAGTCATAGTGCTGCATTTCATCTAAAGATCATTATGTCCAAAAGACCCTTTTCCATCCCTAAACCATAGACCAACTCAGAGGTAGTGCATTGAACTTTTAAACAGCTAGCTGAGCTTTAAGTATAAGATCTTTTGACATATTTTTTTTTTATTGTCTCTAAGTCTTGGAAGAGAGGATCTCTTCTAAGTTTTGCTTCATTCTATAATTAGGTTTATTCTTTCCCTTTTTAATTTTGCATTTTTATCTTACAATTAATGTGCAACTAAATTCTCATATCAATCTAAGGGATTTCTGCTCCAATTCTTTCTTAATTCTGGGACTTGATCTGAAATTCAATTCATTTCTGATTTGATTGTTTTGATTCCTTAATTTTATTGCATACAATTACCTTGGATGATTAATTAATAGAATCTATTAATTAATTACTTATTACCATTCAATGCCAGCTGAATTTCCATAGCAACTTATGGTTGTTTGTGGCCATTCAGTTAATGTTGCAACAGAGGGTTGATGAGCTATTAGGGTGATTCAATCTTCCTAGGAAATTAAGGGTAGTTAATTGGATTGCTAATGGGGTGATTCAATTGATTAGATATAGTCTTTTTAGAACTTAAAGCTATTGTTAAATTAGGTGAAGTATTAGGCTTAATCTAATTTAGCATTAAGTGTCAACTAGGTGTTAGATTATTTGGGTGGTTTAGAGAAAAAATTAACAAGGATTAATTGGATGCTAGATCTAATTAATATCTTGGCTAGATGGTCAAAATAAGAGTGAAACAAAAGATTCAATGATTGGTTAAAAAATTGGTAGCAAAAGCCCTTTAGTTTGAGCATTCTTACATTTGATCTTACTATATTTCTAATTCTAGTTTATTTTGCATGCAACTTGTTTGATTTAATTCTTAATTGTAACTAGATAACCAACTCCCCATTTAATATTGTGACACATATAAATAGATCACTAGACCCTATGGAGGTGACCTAAACTCATCAATGCTATTAGCATAGGTGATTTAGTACTATTTTTGGCCGGTTCTGACAATCATCATGGGGGTTACTTGAGATTGCACAATTAGCTCTTAATCTTTTGGTGATTATTGAAAAAGAAGAGTATATACACTTTAAGGTATTTTTAGGTATATTTAGGATGTGGGTTTATGAATTATTATACCATTTGTACTCTTTTTTTGTTATTTTAGTAGAATTTGTTTTTGATCTTCGCTTATGAAGTGAGCTTAAAGTTGAACCACATTAAGTATCTATGTTTTGTGATTTTATATTTCTTTGATCTTAAATTTTGTCAACACACTTTTGCATTTAAATTTCCTAACAAGTGGTACAAGAGCCTGGTTCTACCGACTTTGGGTTCTGGCTTTGGTTCAACTTAATTCTAATTTTTTGCTTCTATTGGTCCTAGTCGATTTCAACACAATGTTTAGTTTGGTTAAAGAAGTATCAACACAAATTCATTTTGGTGTTTTATATCAAATCTAGATTTTATTTGAGCAACAACTCTGTCTGTATACATATGGTAATTTTATTGAAAGAATTCATCATGGAGATGATGGAGAAAATATGATGCACGTGTAGAGTGCTAATGTTCCATTGGAGGTGGAGTTTTGAAGACATTCCTTATTGTCTATGGAGAAGATGACTCAAATTTGGTGGAACTACTTGATCTTAACTTGGAACTACTTAATTTGGAGTTTGAAGAATTTTAGGATAATGGAATTTGTGTTAAGGTGGAGATTGTCAAAATTTTAACCTAAATTCTATTTTTGTAAAATAGGATAATTTCCTATTTATGTTTTCATCTTATTCAAATTAAAATTTTGATTAGATAAGCACTCTTATGAAGTTAGATATATTTTATTATTTAATATTGTGATCAAGTAAAATTTATTCTTTGGTAAGGATTTTGATATATAAATACTTGTCTTATGCGAAAAAATTTTAGGAGGCAAAAAGGAGTTAATTTTTTTGTAACCCTAATGGAGGCTATTTGAGATCCCACAATTAGTCTTTATTCTTTTGATGATTATTGAGAGTGAAGAGAATATACACTATAAGGTATTTTTAGGAGTATTTGGGATATGAGTTTGAGAATTGCGTTGTCGCATATTTTATTTGATTTTGCCTATATTTTCCTGCATTGCATATATTGAATTCTTGGGTGCCTTGTTGTGCTTGTTTTGGCTTGCTTTGTGCTATACAATGTGTTATATTTATCCCGACATGCGAATAGATTATTTGCCTTGATTATTTATCTTCCGTTGTGCTCTTTAATACTTTGTGGCCATATATTTTATCCCTTAGTGTCATAGGACTAACCATTGGCTAGCTTACTTTCAGGTGTTAGATAGCAAGTGTCACACAGTCTAACTCGTGAACTTGCTAGCCCATGACACATCGACATGAAGCCAAGATAAGGTGTTGTGCACCTTGTTGAATGAGGCCGAAAAGCTTCAATGAGGTTGCAATGGCCTCTCAAGTCTTTGGGTAAATTAAAAGAGATGAAGTGTTGTTTTTATGCCATATTATTTATTTGATTGTGATTCATAATAGTAAACTAGTTGTTAGGCTTGGTAGTCTATTGGATCTTAAATTGGAAGGTGATAAGATCAAGCCTTATTTTTACCTTTCTCTTTCTCCTTTTATTTTTTGTTTATATTTTAATTGATATTTCTAGCTTTTTCTTTCTCCTATTTATTTTTTGTTTATATTTTACTGATATTCTTGCCTTTTTCATGGCTTAAAATATGGAAGCCCATTTGAAAGGGGACCATCTCATATTCAATTTTATTATGTTACTAGTAATTATTTTTAATTTAAGTTTCAAGTGATTATATCACTTTAACCTATCTTATAATCTTGACTTGCTTTTGGAATTGAAAATCTATTGCATTAAATATTTATGATATGTTACTGTATTTTTTAATTATTTTAAAATTATTTTTCAATAAAATAAAATTATAATATTTTCTTGAAAAATATTGTGATATGCCCACTTTGTTTTGTTTGCTTTCAATTTCCTATGCACTGATGTGATATATGCTTTCCTTTTGAAAGTTAGGCATGATGATGATGATTATCATCATCATCATCATCATATACTTAAGGAAATGTGAGATTGTGGATTTGAATGTAATATGGAGCTTTTATGATCTATATTGAAAATCTACTGCATTAAATATTTATGATATATTATTATATTTTTTAATTATTTAAAAATTATTTTCTAGTAAAATAAATTATGATATTTTTCTAGAAAAATATTGTGATATGCCCATTTTGTTTTGTTTGCTTTCACTCTCCTATGCACTCATGTGCTATATGCTTTTCTTTTGAAAGTTAGGCATAATAATAATAATAATAATAATAATAATAATAATAATAATTATTATTATTATTATTATTATTATTATTATTATTATGATGATGATGATGATGATGATGATGATGATAATGAAACATGAGATTGTGGATCTGAATGCAATGTGGGGCTTTTATGATCTATATTGGTGCATGTTGTAAAGCACTCCATTACATACTAATCATATATGTTACAAATAATTATTCTAAAATTATTTGAATATTAGTTTTTGGCTAGATTTTAATATTACAGGTCTTTTTTTTAATACTTTTGGATTAATGTTGAATAATTATCACTAAAGTGAAACCATTCATATTGATTTATAATGTCTTCGAGCTATGCATATTTATGTGATTAACTTCTAATTATTTTATACAATTACCTATCCAAAGGGGTGGTTGTGTGTTTTAATTAGAAACTAACTTACATTTTTAGTTCTATACAAGATTAATTATTGAGAATTTATTTGCCTAAAGGGGATGGATTCCTAATATTAGAGCATCATTCCGGTTAGCTTCAATAGGAGGTTTTTTACATGCTCTTCGTAAAGGGAGGATATAATGTGTTGATGGTGGATTTTGGTTCTACTAGAATCCAGCCAACTGAAGAGGTTCTTTTGGGATTTAAACTACAATCTAGTTACAAATATAGCTAATAAGAGGCAAAAAACGGGGAAAGTAAGAGAAGCAATAGAAAACATAGAGCTTTTAATGTGGTTCGGCCAAATCTGGACAATACTAGACTCTACGTCTATGATAATGTTATTGCTTTTGAAGAGATTTTTATAGAGTTTCAGTATCTCCACTCAAAGTTATCTATAGTAGTCTCCCCCTCCCATTTATAGAGGTTGGGAGGTTACAAGTGCAATTTTATATGCTATAAATAAGTTACATCAAATATTAAATGTACAAGATAATGTAATCTTCTGTAAATCGACTCTTGTAAGTGGCTTTCTACAGGTGGGCCCCCTTTGTTTGCTAGATTTAAGTTATGATGTAAGTCTATTTGATACTCTATCTTGTCAAGTCTTTGGCTGAGCATTGTGCCTGTCTCGCAAGCCAAAATACTTGGCTCAGGGTTGCTGCTGGCTTTCTTCCAGTGAGGTGAGCTTCTAACGAGCTATTTCTTTGGGCTTTGTTCGCATCTCGGCTTCACGATTAGTAAGGTGGTGCAATCTTAGTAAGCTGAGCTTTCTTTAACTGGTTCTCAATTTTCGTTGTGCTTTTTCTTCTCTATTATGTGAGACCAGATTTTGTCCATAACACAAGCCCCCCAACTCAGTTCGTTTTGTAGACTGGGGGTTGAAATTACACTATGTAGTCAAAATTTTTGCCTGTAGTTTCTGATAAGTTATCATTTTAGATTCAGATATTTCACTCCACCTGCTCCATGCCATGCCCTTTTTCCTGTGTATGGTTCCTAGTCGTTGGCATGGCAATTTCATTTCTTCTTGAACCATTCGATCAGGAGTAGTCAGATATCTTTTAGATTTTCCAAGAGACCGAGCTAGTCTATTTAAAACCTGATGGCCTTCTTCTTTCTTCATAGACGAGTTAGATGGGTGCCTTAACTAGGCTTCCCATGCTTTTGGTAGTTTGGCTT
>JANHAO010030771.1:0-10068 GCA_026873985.1 Saraca asoca
AGAATTAGATTTCTTTTTCCTTTTTGATAAAGGAATTAAATTTGTTTTTCCTCTATAAGTGACTAGTTTCTAGAAAGAATGGAAAAATGCTAAAATATATTTTTAATCCTCTAACTATTACATTTATTTTAATTTATCCTCAAACTTTTATTTGAGTTAATTTCATTTCCTAACTTTAAATTTTTATATAATGTGAACTCCTAACTTTAACCCTTCTCAAATTTTCAATGGAAATTGTTGACATGACTACAACTTAATATCCTATGCGTAAAAACATTTGTCTTACATTTTAAAAAACCATTACATGATGTATATATAAGTTGGAATTTAAATTTAATCTACTGTAAGTATAAATTAATTTTACATTATCATTAATTAATATATTATCATGTTATTAAAAAATTATTAAAATTCTTTTATTGTTGATAAAAAATTTTAATTACTCATACTTCTTTTAATGATATATCATCTGTCTATTCACTTATAATAAAAAGTTTTATACTAATAATAAATTAAATTTAAATTTAACTTATCTTCTTCCTTTTATTAACGTTGCAACACGAGTTTGTGAAAGAAAAATATGTTCACAGAATCCTCTGTTGAAATTGCCTTCATTTGATTCAAATCAATCTCTTTATAATAATGATCATATTTTTTAAAATATTTTGCAAAAAATTTGGATCAAATATAGGATAGAGTAGATATTGCATGAAAATTAAAAATTAAATGAAATTGACATGAATAAAAAGTAAAAGAGCAGAATTGAAAAAAAAAAAGTGTAAAAGTTAGAGAATTAAAACTGGATTATGTAGAAAAAATGCACAAGTGTTGCCAGATCCAAACACAGATAAATATATTGAGGAAAAAAAAAACAAAAGTACACACTCGTGCCTTGCAAAATACGGTGCCGTTTAAATGTTTCCTTAACTCGCCCCGTGTACCGGTTTGATCGGGCCATTGCCGCTGCAGTAGCTTGTTTGTTAGTTTCTTGGCTGCTCTCTGCTCTCTGTGCTTTGCTTGCCTTCAATTCGCCGTAAAAAGCCTAAAAGGTGACTAAATTTAGCTTATTCTGTTTCAATGCTCATGCTGTGATTAAATTTTAACGAAATCTGGTTTATTTTTTATCCACAACATCTCTATTTATCGCATCACTCTGCATTAGGTTAATTGTTTGGTTGGTATTACCAAAATCAAGCAATATTTTTTGTTGATTACTTATTTTGCTATGATTAATTCTAACTGTGAATTAATGTAGCCTTAATTTAGTTATCTACCGAAAAAATGTAGCCTTAATTTGGCTTGGGTGAATTTTGGAGTGTGATGTGATCAAAACATTGATTCTTGGTAGGACTACGAAAAAGAATATCAATGGTGGATCCAACTGAGAGTTTCTTCCATGTTTGTGTCATGAGTTCTGTCTTGTGTTATTTCTATATCCTCGATGTTTTCACTTAATTATTGTTTAATGGAAGTAAATCTGTTACTGCAGTAATAATTTCGGAGCTTTCAGAAAAAGGAAAAAACTTAGCTTTGATCTTTCTGTCTGGTATTGTATTTTTATACCAATGTTTACTTGCTCCATCTTGCATGGCTTCTTTATTGTTCTATTTGAGTGCTAGCAACGTAGAAAAGTTTATCCAACTAAAAATTTTACTGACAATTAAAATTATTTTTCTCCTAACTAAGTTCAGCTATACGTTGCTCAAGTTTTGATTTTAATTTGTTAATTCGGTCGCAACAGTTTGCTCTTATTGATCTAGCTCTTCAGTTTTGCTTTTGTACATTTTTTTGTACGTATATTCATTTCGTGTATTATTTTAGCATATTTCAGTTACTCATAATAAATGAGATCAAATTTCATATGCATTCTTCAATAGAAAAGGAAAGAGAAAAAGAAAGATTTCAGAGACAAACGTAATCATTTTCTTCAGGTGAAGATATGACTTTTTAAATTATGTTTTCTTATAAAAAGCTTTTCCTTTTTGTCCTTTACCGTTTTAATTCTCAGGAAATTTTCCATAGTGAATGAGAAAATGATTGGTTCAGCTTCATGATTGAGATGGACTGTAGCGCAGCAGCTTATTGAACCCCATTAATGAGGAATTCAGTGCCATATTGGTTTAAAAGTTGAGGGTTGCTGTATTAATTTCACTCATATTGGAAGTTAGGCCGGCAAGAAACAGAATACACATAATGGCAAGCATGGCCACCGCAATAACCACCTGCAACCGCACTAGTTCATTCTCATCCATTTCCAGAAGGTCTTCCAGTCATGTTACTACAAAATCCATATCCCCCCCAAGCTCTGTATCATCCTTATCATTCCAAACTCTAAAACCCAAGACCATTTTGACCTCTGCCATATCCTCAACCTTGTCCTCCAATCTCTCTCACATTGATAGTTCCAGTGGCAGTACAATCGATACTGTGACATATCCTAAAAACCTCAAATCCCGCTTGCGGAGAGGGGAAACACTCTATGGCCTCTTTTTGCTCAGCTTCTCACCCACCATTGCTGAGATTGCAGGTCTCGCTGGCTATGACTTTGTTGTGGTGGACATGGAACATGGCCATGGGGGTATCTCTGATGCACTACCCTGCCTCCATGCCCTCGCTGCCGCTGGAACTGCTGCAGTTATCCGGATTCCTGAGGCTTGCCCCACTTGGGCCAAGAAGGCCCTTGATCTTGGTCCTCAAGGGATCATGTTCCCCATGATAGAGAGCCGAAAAGATGCCAAAAAAGCAGTGTCATATTGTAGGTTCCCTCCTGCTGGAGTGCGTGGATCAGCACACCCAGTTGTGAGAGCATCTGGTTATGGGATTGATGAGGGTTACTTGAGCAATTATGAGGATGAATTGCTGATCTTGTGCCAAATTGAATCAGAGGAAGGGGCAAAGAATGTTAAAGAAATTGCAGAAGTGGATGGGGTTGATTGCATCCAAATGGGACCTCTGGATCTGAGTGCTAGCATGGGGTACTTGTGGGATCCGGGAAACAAGAAAGTGAGGGATATTATGAGGAAAATTGAGCAGGCAGTGTTGGAGAGCCAAATCCAAAATGGTGAGGCAGGGGCTTACTTGGCTGGATTTGCAATGCCACATGATGGACCATTGGATCTACAGAAGCGTGGATATCAGATGGTGTCTGGTTCTGTGGATGTGGGCTTGTTTAGAAGCGCTGCTGTGGAGGATGTGAAGAGATTTAAGACGAGCTTGATGATGGAGAGCTCTGATGATGAGCAGCATGATGGCAAAGATGGCGATGAGAAGTACTGGAGTGAGTGAAAGAGAGACATCCTTTCAAATAATGAAATTGTGGTTTTGCTTTCTTTTGGATGAGAAATACCTCAACTCTGTAAATTTGGCGAACCGTATATGTGTTATGCTTTGGCTTTTGACATATTTACTTTAATAATCTCCTCAATGAATTTTGTTTCATGTTGATGCTCTATAACTAGACATGCAGTATACACACTTCTTTCTACAAATAATCTTGCATGTCTTGAACACTTAACTCTGCATTGGAATAGGGTTTCCTAGAAGTATAGATGGAAGCAAATGGTGAAATTATTTAGATGCTTGGTGAGAGCCTTTTAGAGTATGCCATTTTGTTACATGTGCATACAAGAAGGCCCCATGTGTTAGTAAAGAACTAGGAAGTTGATATTTGCATCAAACTGAATGTGCTTCCAGTGATAGATGGACTCCTTGGTTCGAGTATCTGTACAAGACGGATCAACAAAATTAAGGGGGTTTTAAAGATCAGGCAGGAGAGGCAAGTTTGGAAACCTTGAAAACAAGGAGCTCTGGTTAGAAGGTGAAGTTACCATACATTTCTAGAATTGCAAGTGTGCATACATTGACAAGAGAACTGGCAAATCGATTTTTGCTAATATGGGAGTGGCTTGAAAGAGGCACAGTATTAAATGTTATTAATTTAAAAATGTTGGAATGTACATGCCTTATAGCTATTGTAGTCTTAGCTGAGAAATAAACATCAAGCAATTGGTGAGGGAAAAATTAAATCCTACTTCCTCCAAGTCAGGAAGTCCTTGTGTTTCTCCTGCCCCAAGGGAATGTTGAAGAGACTTAACGAAGTGCACTCATGGCCTATCAAGATGGTATTCGTTTCAATCTTGATTCTAACTTGCAGTCGTGATTATATTGTAAAAATCACAACTCCTGCAAAAAAATATGAAAAATTTCTAGACTTTTTACAACTACTTCTTAAAGTTATATAACTCTTTCAGTGTTGATTTTCCATTTTTTTGGATTTCTTGAGTTGCAAACTAAATTGATAGAATAGTAATTTTTACTATTTGTTATACACCAAGTCTGCACAAAGTGATAACTTCTGCAGCATATTCCCAAAATTTTATATATAAAAATGTTGAAAATTTTATGAAAAAGTTACAGAAAGACCTGCAACAAACAAGGAAAGATACTGTGCTTATTTTATCTTGATACTTTGCTAATGGAGATTATCACATTTGGACCGATTGCCACTTTTAAATCACAAGTTGGCAATGTAGAAACAAATTAAACCATACTAAAGTAGACTGTATTTTATCCTATTTTTATGATTAAATTAAAACTATGACATTGGATGAGAGCTATATATACACCAAATGGAACTCACATTTCTATCGTCTTTGGACATAGCTATTCTCGGTTCCTAATACAAAGGAGACAATGTCAAACGAGATAGAAAGGACTGAATTTACGTATATTGCACTGATTTATTGTCTCAACCACACTTGGTAATCTGATCCTCTGTCAACAAACTTCTGCCAGCTCCCTTCCAAATGATTCTCTTTGAAGGGATGCCAATCAAAATACCCAAGCTTTATTACTAGTTCATCACCAACTTGGGCTACATAGCCTTCTTGATTTGCATGGAATATCTTGATGGAGCTCCGGCAATGGATCCCGGCCTGTCTCCGAGCCGCAATCAACTCGGTAATGTTATCATGGATGCCAAATTCATATAAATGATCATAAAATATCGCAGGCTGCACGAAATGAAAATTATTATGATAAGAGAACTGCAAATTTTCAATTTAGAAAGAGTAACATGTAAAAGATTATACAAGCCAACAAAGCAAAAGCTTGTTGGTCAAAGAGTCTCTTTTATAAGTAAGAGGGCATGTTCAAATCTCGCATCTCCGAGCTATGGCCCCTTCATATTACCAAAAAGGAAAGGAAAGAAAGAAAAATGCTTTTCACTGAAGAAATTTTCAAGCATAACTTGTAAATGCGAAAAAGAAAAGCCATCCAGTCAGCTTAAAACCCAGGTTTTACAGCCACTGAAAAATGCTTCACCCATTTTCTAACAATATTAGCCCTTCACTGCCTCTAAGTTTTAGGCATCTGATGTTCATGTATAACTTCTAAATGGTTTGTATAGATAGCATTACTCTAAAGTAAACATGTGTAGCAAGGAGGTAAAAAAATGTATAACAACTAAGAACTTACAGTTCCAGGATGGGTCAAAATATATGCATATCCCTCCACGAGCTTATCTCGGGGGAATGGCCAATGACCCTGTACAAGACATCCATGTCAGAGATTCATTTCCTCATCCTCTTGCATGATTAGAAAGACACTTCCTAGACCCCCACACCCTAAATGCCTAGTTTCAGAATCAATAATAAGACTAAACAACAGCAAGTACATAGTACTCACAAATCAAATGAAGCATTTTGAACCATATGTTGAATTATGGGTTACATCAAAAATCAATACTAAAATACAGAGAGGAAGAGAGCATTTTGCGTTTTTGCTGTGACGGAGAGAGTGAGGGAGGGAGTTTGTGTGTATGTCAAAGATAGAAGAAATACCTGGGTGGATCCCGTATCATGGTTCTCTAGAAAAGTGACAGCACGAGAAGGCCACCATCCCATTACTCCTGTTGGCTTCCCTTGAGGATCTATCAGTCTCCAATATTGATTATGCAGAGCAGAATGCAGTATCCCCTGCAAAAGTATGACAATAAATTTTCACATAATTTAGAATATCTGATTTTTCCTGCCGCCCCAACAATCCCCAGGGCAGCAAGCAGCTAGAGCAATAACAGTAAGTTACAGAGAATTTTAAAGTGACATAAAATACAATGTCTGATTTATTCACAAAACATCAACACTTGATTCCATATTATTTTGTACGAGTACGACTGAAGATGGAAAGATGATAATTGCTACTGCATAGATAAAACTTGTCAATGTGCTATAAGGCTTCTCTCTTCATATGCCCTTGGAACCACAGTTTAAATCAAGTTGAGAACCATCCATTGTCTATTGATATAACTAACGTTATCAACAGTTTCAACAACCAAGAAATTACATGTTAGATAGTCATTAATCATATAAGCCATCCATTCCTTTACTCCTTTATTAGGGAGGAAAAACAATAGTTTACTTTCCAATTAAATCCATCTTTCCTGAAACTTGAATATATTTCCAATTAGATTTTTCATCATAGCAAGCTTCTGGGCCTGAGATTACCAGGAAACTTGACTACCAAAAGTGGAATATAGGTTACCTTTGTTGTGATATCAAATGCCGATGAAGTACCTCCCGTAGCATTGATCCAATTAATTATCCGTTGCCGATGAGCATCTGTTCATTTTTGAGTTTCAGAAATTCTTGTAAAATAAGAACATACTAGTAAGCAGGAATTTGGCAAATTAATTCAAATTGCTGTGGTAGGGCCAAGAGATAAGTTGTAATCAGAGGGTGTCCCAGAATAAATGAGAACACAAATCCTAGTACTGAATGAACAGTGGAAGCTATATATGATTCCAAAACAAGAATATTATCAATATTAAAAAATATCTTGCCCCATAGAAGTCACAAACTAGGAGATAAGTTAAGTTTAGCAGAACATATTATAAACAGAGAACAGAGTCAGTAGTACATAAGACGAGGATAAGGAATGCTCAAATTAAAGAAAGAAGGAAGATCATGTTCTCATCATCTCTTGGATTGCTAAAAGTACATTACAATTGCCATAGGAATCACTACTAAATTTTGTTTTTAATTAAAAGAAGCTCCATAAAATCATTTCAAAATATCTCCAGCATGTATACGCAGAAAAACATTTTCGAACACAAATATATAAACAATACCAAGTAATAGAAGATTCAAGATATCTGAACAGAATATTACGTATTATTACCCAGAGCCATGGAAATGGTAATACAAGTAAGACAAAAATCACAAATCCATTTTAAACTTCTTATCTGTGGCCCCATCAATTAGCAAAGAGAGAAATGGGTAAGCCACTAGTCCACTGCTGACTGTTCAAATGCCAATACATCAATACAAATCAAAGTTCTACATTCCTAGATATACAACAAGGGATAACTATCAATTGCATCAACTGGCAGGAAATACATACCTTGATTGTAACACAAATCTCCATGTTCATAGGCCAGACTATCCCAATATTCTCCAATAGCAAATACGGGATTTGATGCCTCAATATATTCTTTTACAAATGTACCAGAGAAGCCCCTGCAGGAGTGGCATAAGGTTTCAACAAAGTTAAAGCCAGAATAAGCTAGGTATGAAATGAAAAGATCTAAAATGACACAAACATTCGATTGTGATATAAATTAGATTGTATAGCAAACAGCAAGAAGTGCAACACTTACATGTTGTTCTCCTTTAAACATATTATTAACCAATAAGGTTTTGGGAGTAATAACGTCAAGAGAGCTGTTTGGGACTGTGTTCAGTTGGCTGTCATATGGTGCATTTGGTTGGATAGAAATGCTAGAACTCTTAGAAATTAGGCCCAATATGTGGGATAGGATTTTATTTGTAACATCTCTTTGGCTAAAAGCCAATGGCTACTTTAGAGGCTTGAGCCTGTCAGATTTACATAGAAATTGGGCAGCAATGTTCCCCTAATTATGTTTATTTTTTCTGAGGATTCCTTATCCTCTTGTTATGTAATCTCTTCTCTATGTAGATAATTTTCTTTACAATAAAAAAATTATTAAGAAATCCTACTCCAGTGCATACTTTAAGTATAAAGTTTTTTCTGGTAAAGATATGCCCCTAAAAACAAGTTAATAAGCATGAAGCAAAAAAAGAAACGCTACAATTTTTTTTCCTGGACAAGGTTATGCTTGCTCTTGTCAAAGACCCACTTGACTTGCAAGCTTAAAATATTTAGCAAAGGCCTAAGAATGGTTTTAATAACTCTCACAACCCGTAATGTGAAAGTTGAAAGACCTGAATGTGCTAATTATCTCATAAGTAAAACTACCTTATCAAGCAGGGTCTATGTCTCCTTACCATGTCAAATTTTCAATTGAATTAGGCTGTTAAGCAAGGGCTCAAGTGTGGTCTTTAAACTCTCATCAGCTCTTATGGAGGCCACGAGCACAGAATAAGACTTTTGTAGAAAGAATATAGTGAAGCAAAGATATTTTCAAATCCATTGTTAGCATTGATTTTGTCATTTTTCTATTTGACAGATATTAATGACTCAAAAAATACGGTCAAATAATTTATTTTAGCTCCAACGTCTAGTAAAAGAATCCATAAAACATGTATAACAGTAACTTCTTTCCAAACAACTTTAGAAAGGAACTTGATCTTGTCAAGTGCCAGTTGTACCCAAAAGCTTAAAGCTATCAGGAGAAGGCCCAAGAATGGTTTTATTATAACTTTAATACACCCCACATGTGATAGCCCTTTGAGCTTGAAGCGTAATAGAAATTGAACCCTTGACCTTTAAGTCTAAAAGACACCGAGACCATGTCAAGTGCCAATTGTTCCCAAATGCTTGAGCTATCAAGAGAAGGCGCGGGAATGGTTTTACTGTAACTAAAACAATCCATCAAAAGATGACTTACAGGCAATATGCAAGATTAAAGAAACTTTGAAAACTTTTCATGGCTTTATTGATATACCGCTAAATTTATCCCCCCCCCCCCCCCTCTTCAAAGTAGGGGGAGCTGATACTGATTCTGCCATTGGTTGCATTTACTTTCTGAAAGGATTCTAGATTTTTTTTTTTTTTTTCGTTTCCTTCAATTACTCAACAAAGTGATACAAGAAAAAAATTAGTAAGAACCTAATCGGTAAAGAAATCATAAAATCGTCACAATACTTCACCTTACAAAGTCAAGCCGCCATCCATCAAAACCAATATCATTTCGAAGCCAGTTCAACCACTGTTTAATATCTCTTCGTACAAAGTCCTGAGAATGATCAATATTTGGTGCTGCATGGAAGATATCTCCTACAATAGCATAAAAGGATCTAAAGGTAAGGAAAATCCACTTGATTGTCAATTTAGTAGCTGTTAGAGCATTCTCTAGACCCACATTATAAACAAGGTGCTAATGACATGCTAATTATAAACAAGGTCCTTGGTCTAAAAGATAAAAAACAACCATGTGCTAATTACAAGAATAGTTGTATCTAATGGTTTTTCATCATTTTTTTTGTACACATAAAATATGGCCTTGTTTCTTTGGAATGGCAAGTCACAGAGCTAAAGTTTACCAATTGCCCATTAGGAAAAACAAAAGATCTATATACCACTGGAAGGATTTCCACGCCCTTGAAAGTTTGGATCATCACAAACAATTGCTTCGGGTCCCCATGCAAGCTTGCCACCAAAAATGTTCCAAACACCATTTGGACTCTGAAAGTAAATTCGTTAGTTTTTAATAGCCATTGCATGGCACGCACTATCAGCTGCCCTTATGAAGGGCGCACCCCAGCTAGAGTTCCATATTCTGAAGTTCATAAAAGGTAAAAGGTTCTACAAGTCAAAGACTTGAAAAAAAGGAAAAGACTTTAGCTGACAGACCGCACATTGAACTACAATAAGCCATAGTCAACATATTTCAGCAAATATCTGCTAAAATACCACATCAAACAACCATTTAGACTTAAGCGTTCAACTAGTTAAGCATTCCCAAGAACAGTTTGTACAACTCAACATTAAGCAAGAAAGTTACCTGTTTATGTGCACATCGATGATTAAGTACAACATCTCCCAAGGCCTGTTTACAAAGGCAAATAGCAACAACCATAAAAAATACCG
>JANHAO010030772.1:0-10074 GCA_026873985.1 Saraca asoca
GTTGGGAGAATTTGAAATAGTGGCCCTCACTCAAGAATGCAGCTCTATTCTTCAGAGAAAGCTTCCTCAAAAGTTGAAAGATCCAAGGAGCTTTACAATACCATGTTCTATTGGTAACACTTATTGTGGAAGAGCTTTGTGTGATTTAGGAGCAAGCATTAATTTGATGCCTATGTCAATCATCAAGAAGTTAGGAATTGGGAAAGCAAGGCCTACCATAGTCACACTTCAACTGGCAGACAAATCTTTTGCATATCCAGAAGGAAAAATTGAAGATGTGCTAGTTCGAGTTAATAAGTTCATTTTTTTAGTGGATTTCATTGTGCTAGATTATGAGGCAGGCAAGGAAGTTCCAACCATTCTTGGAAGGCCATTTTTGGCCACTAGAAGAACTCTTATAGAGGTGCAGAAAGGAGAACTTACAATGAGAGTTCATGATCAACAAGTACCATTCAATGTGTTCAATGCCATGCATTTCCCAAATGATGATGTGCAAGAATGTTTAGCTATTAGTATCCTTGACTCCATTATTGCTAAAGAACTAAACACATGTTGTAGTAAAGGCATGGTAGAAGTGTAGTTAAGTGAGCCACTAGAAGAAGAAAGCAATGATAAAGATGCCTTAACCACTTTAGAGGAGTTGAAGTGTATTGACAGTCAATTTTGGTAATCTGTCAACTAGGGATTCTGAGAACCAAACTGCTACTAAAGAAATGAAAAAATGTTGTGAAGTAAAGAAGAATTTAGTTAAAGTAGAAAGGGAAACAAAGGGGGGTTTTCATCATGGTTCAGCTAAATTCTAGTTGACCCCTACATCCATGGTGTTTTTATTAGCTTTTTTTTCAATTGCTTTGGCAAGAATACATACATCAATGACTATTTCAGCAGAGTTTTCTACCTATCTCTCTTTTTTTTACTCTTTTTGTTATGGCTCCCCCTTTTATTTTTTATAGAGGCTAGGAGGGTTACAAGCCATAATTTATCATTGTTGAACTATGATTACATCTTTTGTTAAGCATTAAATGCTAGACGCCAAGTAATAAATGTGGGACAAATCATTGTCGAACTCTGGAGGCTGAGTAGCGGGTTAGTGGAGTGCTTAGACTGTATCTGTCAGATGTAGTCTATTTCCTATGACGCCTTGGGGAGCTCATTGCTTTTTTGGTTGGTTGAAGTTTGTAAGCTCGTATTGCACGATCTGAGGCACAGTTCCAGCAATCTTGTTCTAGGTTCAATCTTGCATCTTTACTTTGGTTCTGATTCTTTGGGCTTTCACTATCCATTAGTTCTAACCAGAAAACACCTATAACATCAACCCCCCAACTCTCGGTTCGCTTTGTGAACTAGGAGTTACATTGGCACAAGCCGTATGCCCACTCAAGGGTTGAGATGTAATAGCGTTATGGATCTGACGGTGCTTAAGTTGTTCTTTTAATTTCATCAACTTCGTAGGTGGTCAAGTGCTTGAGTCATTGGAAGATGCAAAAGCGGTTCGGTGTACCACTATAGCAAGCTTCTGGTAAGCGATTGGGTGCGCTGTAGAAGTGAGCTGACTCATGTGCCTATGAGCAAAGGATCACAAAGAAAGCCACGAGTTCAAGGGCTCTGGAGGCTTAGTGCATAGCATCAGGTGTGCCCGAGCTATTTGAGATGAGCTCTGGAGGCTTAATGCATTGCACTAGGTGTGCCCGAGCTATTTGAGATCAGCTCTAGAGACTTAGTGCATAGCACCAGGTGTGCCCGAGCTTTTTGAGATGAGCTCTAAAGGCTTAATGTGCCCAAGCTATTTGAGATGAGCTATGGAGGCTTAGTGCATTGCACCAGGTGTGCCTAAGCTATTTGAGATGAGCTCTAGAGGCTTAGTGCATAGCATCAGGTGTGCTCGAGCTATTTGAGATGAGCTCTAGAAGATTAGTTCATAGCACTAGGTGTGCTTGAGCTATTTGAGATGAGTTCTGGAGGCTTAGTGCATTGCACCACATGTGCTCGAGCTACTTGAAAGGAGCACTGGAGGCTTAGTGCATAGAACCAGGTATGCCTGAGCTATTTGAGATGAGGGCTTATTTGATTTGGCTTAAGATTGCATGAGAGCTATGAGTTATGAGGTTTGATTTGAGGTCGCATGAGAGTTGCAAGTTATGAGGTGGCCGCGAGGTAGTGGTAAATTTTAGATGATTAAAGTGGCCAGGGCTATAGCTCATTTTTCTCCATTTCCTATCTAGCGGGGACCCTGATACATTCATGTCACATGTGTCTTTATGGATCCTGTAGACGGTGCAATGATTGCCATGTTTAGTAGACACGCCTTGACTTAAATGCTAATAAGCGTAGGCCCATTGGATGATAGGTCATTCGAAGAGTTACTAAATCTGATAGCTAATTCATTTTTAATAAAGATCGGGAAGGTTCTTCCCCCTTTTCTTCCTTCAGACATTTGAAAACTGCCAAGACCATGTCTTTTCTATTTTTCACAGATCTTGGGGCCGCTCATCACTTTTCCTATCCTTAGTTTCATCTCAATCTCTTGGATTTTCTAAATCGGGCTCTGATCATTGGTCACCGCCTCTGTCCATCCTTTAAATCTTTATTGCTTTTCAGCTTAACAAGGTGAGTCTACATTTTCGACTTGATATCTCTGCATGCGTGTGTTTTGGGGGTTCCCAAAGGTGTGTATGTTATTGTTGGAGGTTTGGAATATAGGTGGTTCTTCATCGCTTGCCGATGGATACTAGGGCCTTTGGTGGTGGCGGAGTCTTTAGCCGGGCTTCTAGGTCCTGCTGCTTAGTGGTAGGAATTTCTTGTTCCTACTTTTTTAGTCTGAGTGGTTCGTGGCTTCAGCTGCTTTCTTTCTAAGCCGAACCACTTTTTAGATTAGTGATCAGTCTTTGTTTTGTGGCCTGATAGTTTTTCTTTTCTTTTCCCTTCATGTAGATGTCTTAGCCCCATAGATGTCACCACCACCTAATAGGCAGTGATGACACCAAGTTCAAGGAGAGCGAGGATACAATTCGTGTTGCTGGGGGTACGACCTCCTAGAGTAGTGAGGTTGCTAGAAGATTCATAGCTTGCTCTGATCTAAGGGGTCTAGAGCCGATTCTCCTTTCAAACGCTTTCCTTCGACCATTAAATCCAAAGAAATGGGAGGAATTACAAAGGCATATTTTTTCCCGAAGGGCAACCATGTGATGGTGCCGACTCATGAGGACTATACAGCTCATCCCCCGAAGGGGTTTACGGCCATCAGCATTCACCATCTTAGTGCGGGTTTCAGGTTTCCAGTTCTTTGCTATGTGATTGACTTCCTGAACAAGCTAGGGCTTGCTCCGGCCTAACTAACTTTGAACGTGTATTCTACCTTGGCCTCTCTCACTCTGGTCTATCTATAGTACGATCTTCGTCCCCCTAGTTTGAGAGTTCTTTGTTTCCTTTATAGTATCAAAATCACTGGGAAGTAAGAAGGGTATTACTACCTTTTGCCTCGTCCCACCAAATATAAGAGGATGTTGCCCTGCAGGGATGCTAGAGGGAAATCCTATGTGGGTCCTTATAAGACCCATTGGTTCTTTGTTTCATGCCTGTCCTTAATTCATCTTTAGAACTTTTCAATTGTTTGGAATCCGGGTGACCAAGCTATAAGGATACTGGGCTTTATTCTTCTTTGTTTTGATCTAAGTTCTGATTTTTTGCTATGTTTCTTGTAGACAAAGCTCGAAAGGAGAAGCTGGAGTGGAGTGCGGAGGAGATTGAGATGCTGGACAACTTTTCTATTTATAATGACCTCTGAAACAACTCTAAATTCAACGAAGAACTTTTGCGAGCTCACGGACTTGCTCTTCCTATTGGTGTCGAACTCATCGACCATTTGTGAGATATAGGGGTTCACAAATCGAAGGGAGTCACATCTACTAGTTTCAGTGATCAGGTTAAAATAGGGAGAGTGAATTTAATTGAATCCCCTCCAAGGTTGAGGGAGATTATTGCTCCTATTTCAGCTTACACAGATCATCCTTCTTCCTTCGCTGCTGCTCCAACTCTAACTCGTCATTGTCAATCTTCTCTTTCCATGGCCGCTCCAACACTGGCATAGGATAGTCTACCTTCTTCCTCTATAGCCGCTCCAGTTCCAGCTCAAGTTGGTGGTCCATTGCCTCTGGTGGCGACAAAAGAGACTTTACTTCCCCTGACTTCTGTTTCACAATTTGGGCCTTTTGAAACTGAGAGAGTAGTAGCTAGGTCTCTAAGCCATAGAGAGGAGACCTTAATTGAGCCTCTTTCAAAAAGATAAAGGGTTGACAAAGGGAAGGAGATTGTTGCTAGCCCAACAACTGGACCCAAAGGCTCTCTAGAAGGTCCCATTGGAGGACTGGGACCTAGGACCTCGACTCTCTTTAACATCATCAACAATAATGTGGGCCAAATCTTGGGGGAAAATGTGGTGTCCCTAGAAGATGATAGATTTCAAGTAGCATCCTGTCTAAGATCCTAGCCAGTCACTACTTAATGGTAAGTGTCATTCCTTCTTATTATTTCTTGGTCCTTTTCCTATATTCTGATCTCTCACCGTTCTTTTTTAGGGGGCATTGGAGGCTATTAAGTAGAAGAATGAATGCTTGGCCTGGGAGGAGGAGAGAAGTCAGCTCAAGGCTAAACTGGCAACAGTAACCAATGAAATGGCAGAGTTACAAAAAAAGTTAGAGAACACCAAAGCTCAGCTGCTAGGAACTAATACTGCAATAAGGAGGGCTGAAGTGTCCTTCTCCCGTGAGATAGCTAACTTTGCTTCAAGGCTGTGCCAGGCTCACGACGAGCTCCAACAAAGGAAAGAGGACATAGCTATCCTGACACAAGGGGTTGAAAGTTTCTAGAAACAACTTGAGGCTACTCAAGGAAGGATGGCTCGTGCTACAGAGAGGGCACAACAGGCTGAGGAGGCAGCAAGTGAGCTGAAGAGGCTACTAAACAGGCTGAAGAGAGGGCTATTCGTGTTGTGGTCAAGACTACTAAGGTGAAGGAGGAAGCTTTTATTTTGGTTTATCTGACCCGCGAAGCTGCTATTTCTCATACCACAGATAGCTTCATGTATACCCTCTGGTTGAAGCATCCAGATCTTGACTTCTCCTTTCTTGGAGGAAAGGTTGAGGCTATCATTTAGGGCTTTGCTAAGGGCGTGGAGATGACTTCCCCTTCTGATGCTGAGACTGCAGGAGATCTTCCTGGTGAAGGGGTGGAGCAAGTCAAAGTCAATTCACTGACACAGGAGGCAACGGAACAAAATCTTGATGGACAAGTAATAGAGAATCCGCCTATAGTTGCCTCAAGCCCCCCAACTCCCCAAGATCCTCCTGGATCTAAGGCTCCACCTCTTATAGCCCCTTGATAGTTTTGTTTTCTATTTTAGCATTTTAAGGCTTGTAATTAAGACATTCTTGTATTCAAACTCAATCTATCGAAACCCTTCCCTCTTCCTTTATTGTTTGGTTAGTTAGTTCCACTAACGTATTGCACAAATCTGAACAAATTATGTCAGTCCACTAGGTATGAGACCTGGATACCTTTATGTCGTGAAGCGACTAACCGAGCAGTCTTGGTAGGGTGTAGTCTTTTCTTTACCGAGCTTAAAAAGTGAATGTTGCTGTAAAGATGTTGAGGAGTATATTCAACAGAGGAGAAATTTCTTTGATCCTTATTCAATTTAGTATTTTCGAAAATATTACAAGTTAACAAATCTGATTTCGCTTTTATTGATAGTATGGTCGGAGATGTTTGGCATTCCAAGCTCGGGGGAATTCAATTCCCTCGATGTTCTTGAGATGGTATCTGCCAGCCTTCAGCTTTTCTCTCACAACATATGGACCTTCCAAGTTGGGTCCCAATGTTCCTTCATTGGGGTTTTGTTTGCCCGGCATAATTAGTCATAGGACATGGTTGCCTACTTTTAAGCTTCTAGCTTGAACTTTCTGATTAAAGTGCCTTACGACCGCTATTGATAGGTCACAACCCTGAGGCATGCTTTGTCCCTTTTTTCTTCAATAAGATTAAGGCTTGTGGCGAGCAGCTAGTTATTCTCCACTGGGTTAAAGGTAGCCCTTTGATGCAAAGTCACTTTGAACTCCGTAGGTACCATTGCCTCGGCTCCATAGACCATTGAGAAAGGGGTTTCTCCTATGGTGCTGCAAGCTGTAGTGTGATAAGCCCACAACACCTTTGGTAATTCATCTACCCATGCCCTCTTTCTGGCTTCTAACTTCTTCTTTAGGATTTGTTTGATGATCTTATTTACAGCCTCAACCTGTTCGTTGGTTTGAGGATGGTCTACTGATGAGAAACTCTTCAAAATTATGAGGTTATTACAAAACTCAATAAACTACTCACTTGTGAACTGAGTCCCGTTATCGGATACTATTTGTTGGGGGACACAAAATCGACAAATGATATTATTCCAAACAATTTTCTCAATTTGGGAGGAGGAAATTTGGGCCAGCTCCTTTGCTTCTACCCATTTAGTAAAATAATCCACAACCATTATGGCGTATTTACAGTTTCCATGACCTGTGGGAAGAGGTCTGATGAGGTCCATCCCCTATATCGTGAAGGGCCACGGGCTGAGCATTTGGCAGAGATGGGCTGGAGGAGCTTGGGGTATTTTGGTGAATCTTTGACATTTTTCGCATCTTCTAACGAGGTCGATTGCATCTTGTTTCATGGTTGGCCAAAAGTAACCTTGCTGGAGGGCTTTTTAAGCCAGTGACAGCCCTCCTGTGTGGTTCCCGCAGTGTTTGGCATGAATTTCTTTCAAGACAATATCATAGAGGGGAGTGTCAATGCATCTGAGAAGTGAAGCCGAGAAGCCCTTCTTGTAAAGTGTGTCATCAAGGATGCAGTATCTAGCAGCCTGAAATCATATGCAACGTGCCTCTAGCTTGTCTTCTGGGAGTTCACCATTCTGCAAGTACTTCAAGATAGGATTCATCCATAAGTCATATGCTGCGATGATCTTCATCACGACTTCTTTCTACTTAATGCTAGGAGATGGAAGAACTTCCATAGGTATCACACCTAAGAATTCTGTGTCCCTTGTTGCAGCTAAGCGAGCTAACATATCCGCATATGCATTTGAAGCTTGGGGGACTTGGTTGACTTTATACCTTTGAAATAACTAAAGCAGCTCCTGGGCCTTTTATAGGTAGGCGGTCATTTTTGATCCTTTCGCTTGATATTCCCCTTTTATGTGACGAATGACTAATTGGGAGTTGCTAAAGACCTTCACATTTTTGGCCCACACCTCTTTTGTGAGGCGGAGTCCAACGAGGAATGCCTCATACTCTATTTCATTATTGGTTGCTTGGAATTTGAGCCTCAGGGTGCAGGGAATCTTGTGCCCTTCTGAGTTGATTAACAGGATTCCTGCTCCTACCTTTTGTTCACAAGAGGATCCATCGATATAGAGTTCCCACCATGGTCCTTTTGAGGTTTCTACCTCTTTCCCTGTAGGTCTAGTGAATTCTGCTATGAAGTTAGTCAGGGCTTGTCCCTTAATCACCAACCTCGGTCTATAGTGAATGTCAAATTGGACAAGCTTAATTTCCCATTTAAGCAATTGGCTTGAAGCATTTGCCTTCTGGAGGGTCTGTCTTAAAGGGTACTAAGTTGGTACTTCAATGGTATGGGCTTGGAAGTAAGGCCGTAGTTTTTGAGATGCGATGGCAAGACAATAAGCAAGCTTTTCCATAGGAGTGTAGTTTTCTTTGGCATTCAGCAGCCTTTTACTCATGTAGTAGATTAGGAGTTGTACTCCATCCTCTTCCTGAAAAAGGGTCACATGAATGGCCTGTTGAGACACTCCCAAATAAAGGATTAGTTTTTCGCCCTCCTGTGGTTTGGACAACAGAGGGGCTCAGCCCATGTATTCTTTCAAATGTGTAAAGGCGGCTTCTCATTCCTCAATCCATTTGAAACACTTAGCTTTTCTCAAGATGCCAAAAAATGGTAAGCATTTGTCCATTGCTTTCGAGATAAACCTGCTAAGAGCTGCAACCCGGTCGGTTAGGCTCTGGACATCTTTAATCCCGCTTGGTGATTTCATATCAATGAGTTCTTTGATTTTCTTGGGGTTTGCTTCTATTCCCCTGTTGTTGACTATGAACTCGAGGAACTTCCCAAAGGCTACCATAAATGCACATTTGAGTAGGTTTAACTTCATCTAAAATGTTTACAAGATTCAAAACATTTCATCCAAATCCTTTACATGATCTAGGACCTATCTGGACTTTACAAGCTTGTTGTCTACATAGACTTCCATGGTCTTCCCGATTTGGTCTTTGAACATCATGTTCACCAATCATTGATAGGTAGCTCCTGCATTTTTGAGCCCAAAAGGCATCACCCTGTAGTAGTACAGCCCTTGGTCTATAATGAATAAGGTATACTCCTCGTCTTGTGGATCCATGGGTATTTAATTGTACCCGGAGTATGCATCCATAAAATTGAGGAGTTGGTGCCCGGCTGTTGCATCAACAAGTTGGTCAATCCTTAGTAACAGGAAGCTATCCTTTGGACAGGCTCTGTTGAGGTCCATGAAGTCAATACATGTCCTCTATTTTTCATTCTTCTTCTCAACTAAGACAAGGTTGGCTACCCAATCTGGGGAATGAGCCTTCTGGATGAATTTGTTTGCCAGTAGCCTATACTTCCTTGTTTAGGGCATGAGAATGCTCTGCTATTAAAGGTCTTCTCTTTTGTCTAACCAGTTGGTGGCGAGGGTCGATATTCAACTTATGTGACATTACCTTAGGGGCAATTCCCACCATGTCCTTATGGCTCCAAGTGAAGACATCCAAATTCCCTCAGAGGAAATCAACCAGTTGAGCCTTTACTTCAAAAGGCAAGCTCTTCCTAATTTTGAGGCATTTCTTGCCATTTACTCTTTTGACTCTAACCTCATTGAGTTCTTTTATTAGCCCGACCTCTTTTTCTACTTCCAGGTCACACAGGTCAAGATCATGGTCGACTTCATTCGAGCTTGGGTCTCGGGGTTCTTTATTAGAGACTACATTAACCTTTTTGCCTTTTTCCTCGAGTTTAACAGCATCCTTATAACATCTTCGGGCTATGAACTGCTTGCCCCATAAGCAGCCAACCCCATTCGAGGTTGGAAATCAGATTGTTAATGTCCTGGTAGACATGACCAGGTCTAAGTCATTCATCGCCAGTCGCCCTAGGACAATGTTGTAAGCTGAGGGGTAGTCCACAACTAAGAAGTCAGCCAGAACAGTGGATTGGTGATCCTTGTCTCCCAAAGTGATGGGAAGTCTGACTTGTCCAACAAGGAATATTGTGTCACTAGTAAAATCCAAAAAAGGTTCGGATGAGGATTTAAGATCGTTCCGGGTGAACTCCATCTATTCAAAGCATTTTTTATACATAACGTTGACTAAACTACCAGTATCCAACATGATTCTCTGTACCTCAACATTGCCAATCTTGGCTCTGATGATGATAGCATCATTATGAGGGGACTGGATTCCTCGTGCATCATTATCCATGAAAGTAATGCATTCAAAAATTATCCTAGCTTTCTTTGTAGGTCTATTAGGCTCACAACCTATAGACAAGACATAGCCTGCATTTCACACATACCATTCCCATGAACCTCGTAAGGTCCCCGCGATATGTGGTCCCTCATGGATTGTGTAATCTATTCCTAGTTAGCATATTGGGAAGGCTGTGTGGTCTGTCGTGAAGGTTGGCATTCTGCTAGTCACACTACGCAGTCCTTCAAATGACCTCTCCTAATGAGGTCCTCAATCACATCTTTGAGTGACTTACTTTCTAAGATGGTATGCCCAATGTCATTGTGGTAGGCACAAAACCTATTAGGATCCCATGCTTCTCTATCATGTATATTCTCTCTAGGGTATCGATAAGATACTATAATTGTCATAGTGACCCTAGGGTTTAGCTTGCTCAGTCTTAGCTTTCTTCATGGGTTGTGTTAGCCTTAAAAGATATTCTTAACCCCAAAATGACTTTTTATTAGTTTTGGATGTTGAAAAACAACTGAAAAGACAATATTAT
>JANHAO010030773.1:0-10071 GCA_026873985.1 Saraca asoca
TGTTATATGTTTATACAGGTTGATTGGGCATGTAACCCTTTGTTTTGGATTTATGGCCATGTGCCCGGGTGTCCAGAAAATAGAGAAAACTCTGCTGAATTTTCGGTAGAAATAATAAAATTATATTGATTGATTAATGAAATTTATGTGCATTAGTGTGTTGTCATGGTTGTATAGTAAGGCTTGTAGGGGGTTTTCTGAAGGAAAGGGGTTCCTGATAGTGACCTTCTACGCCGGTCACGTTCCATAGGTTGGGATGTGACAGAGCAAGCTGCAAGGCCAAACATTTTACTCTTCATAAGAAGGAGTAAAGTCCCAGTAAGAGGCAAGGTTTTAGTTTTGGCAACTACCAAGTAAGGTTAAGTGCTGAGTTGCTAAAGCAATTTAAGAAAGTGAAGCTTGAAAAAGTTAACAAGAAGAAGCAGCCTATGGCCTCGACCAAGGAGCAAGGGGCTTCTCAAAGGCAACTGATGGCCTTGACAAAGGAGTAAGAAACTTCTCAAATATAACACATGCCCTCAACCAAGGAGCAAGGAGCTTCTCAAAGGCAACCATTACTGAAAGACTATAATAATATTTAAATCCATGTTATTTTTTCATATTCATCATAAATAAATATAGTTAAACTAATTTGGAGATAGAATCAAATTTCTAAAAAAAATACTATATATTTGTAAAATGTATATTTATTCACAAAAAATATTTTAAAAAAAATTTCTCAAAAAAAAGTTATAGATAAATAAATATATATACGTGTGTGTGTGTGAATAATATTAAATCAAAGTTCTAAAAGAATACTAAATATTTGTGGGTTGATAAGATAATAACATAGTTTATACAAAAATTTCCCTACCTTTTTAGATTCCTACATCTTCCAGTGGTTTAATCAGTGCCCAATATGCAGTTTGGGTTGGACTATACAACCGTTTGATCGGATCATTTTGAACCAACACAAGATCTTTCAAAATAAAAAACAAGTTTGATTTTAAACCCTCCAGTCAAACTAAGAGTATTTAGTGCAAGAAATTAATTTCTCAAACATCTCTAAAATTAGTTTGTAAGTTATAAACTAACTTATAAGTTTTTTTTTTAATATGTCAAATACACTCTAAAAAAATATTTAGCCCAATAGACTTAAATGTTATAAAAAACTATTAAAAAAAAAACTTAATACCTAATTAAATTTGAAATCAGTAGTTCCCTTTTATCTCCTTGAGTCTTTTATTATTTCTTTCATAGATCGATCATGAGTTAGGTATTTAGATGGTAATTAGGTATTATTTAATTTATTTATAAATATTTTTTATTTATGATATTTTTTAATTTAATCAATTGTTTAATTAATTAAACCAATCATAATTAGATGACTTTTTCAATTTGTCATAATATCAATTTTTGAAACATTAGTTCACACATAACATATCATATTCCCTATGTTGATTTATTTGATGAGGTTTGTTATTTTTGACAATCTATTTTTTATGTTTGGATCTTGTATTGAAAGATCTCAAAGGTTTAAATAATATGTAAATATTATTATAAACCTTTAAAAAAACTAATGACATACCCTAATTTTAAAGTGAAATGATGTATCTTACTTATAAATTTTTCATTAAAAAAAAAACACCATACCATATGCATTTTCATCAAAGTTATAGAAAATTGTTATAAACTATTTTTATAATTTTTTTTCCTAATGCTTTTTAAGAAACTAGTTTATTGTTTTTTTTTCACACTTATGTTCCTTATTTTTTATAATTATAATGAGATAATGTAAATATAAAAAATAAAATATATAATAATGATTTATACATTGTTTTCTATAAATATAATTATTTCATCTGGAGATATAAATCTTTCTTTTAAATCAGATTCATCGGGAAAAGAGTAAAGCGATGGAGGATGACTGCGGTGGATGCGGTCCAACGCTGCGTCCACCAAGTAATTTGGTACTCTCTACGACGGTGGACAACATTATCTTACTTGGGTTTGATTTGGCAATTTGCGCGAATAAAATGTATGATTATAATAGTTCATAAAAATATTATAAGAAATAACTATAAATTCAAAATAATTTTTAATTATTTATTATTTATTAAATCTTAATTTTTAATTTTTAATCAACAATTATGATTATATATTTTATTTTTTAAGTATATTTTATATTTTAGAATAATTAAATCTTATTTTACTAGTATTGTTACTGTATTAGCCCTTTTTAGAGAGGTGGTATTTGATCTCCATAAAATAAAATTCTATTTCAGTCATTCAAAAATTAAAATTAAATTAATTTCAATTTAAAGTTTAATTTGTTAACCTCAAAGTTTTGTATGATGAGGTTTGACGATGATAAATGAATATGACAATAACATAGTATATTTTAATGTACTAAAATGTTATATTTTATATAAGTATTTATAGGCATACTATACTATGCTGATAAATATATGGTATACATAATGCATAGTTTTGTGTTAATTTATTTTAGTAAACTACTTGAATCATACATTATAATTAATTATCTTAGACTAACTATATAGTTTGCAATTAGTTTATACATGTTTTATAAGATTGTCTAAAACGAAGAAGAGTGTACATTTAAATAAAGTAATGGAAAATCTTATCAAATTCAACTCAAGAAAATAGTAAAAAAAAAAAGATATACCCCAATTATAGAATAGTTATAAAACATTATTGGCTTCTTATATAAATTATGAATCATCAAATACAATATAAAGAAAACTATAGCCTCATCATTTATTATCTATTATTCTTTCTTTCATCAAAATCAATATTTAAACTCTTCATTGTAAAATTTTTCTATTTAAAGTGCTTCATTTGTTTCATCTATCCTTTAAGAGAATTTGCTTCAATTGTTTGTCATCTAAATCTTTATTGTAAGTGATAAAGGGTGAGAAATCCTTTTAAATTTATAAAAAGGGTGAGGTATTTCTTTGGAAAACACTTTCAAAGTGAGGTAATTTTTAGAAATTCTTTAAGAGAATGTGATATCCTTTGTAAAGAGTGATATGTTAAAGAATGTGCAAATAAGTTGTAAAGCTTCTTTTAAGTACTGATTGAAACTTGAATGAATAGCGAAGAAGTAGCCCAAATTTATAAAACTTGAAAAGTAAATGTCTTCTTGGAAAGGATATTCAAGAGGAACCATTATAAATTATGTTTAATCTTTCTATTCTTACTCTATTTATATTTCTTAATACGTTATATTTTTGTTAATGAAATTTATTAAATATTTTGTACTTTAATGTTTATCTCATTGCTTGAATGTTTGAATGGTTAAAAGAGATATCCATTTATGCATATGGTTCTTAATACATTACCTGTTTGTTGTTGAATGAGTTACTTTGCATGAATGTTTTAGTTTGTTATATTTCGTGTGAAATATCTTGATATAAGTTCACTTGAATTCTTGAATTAAAATTATCTTATAATTTTCTAAAATCAAAAGCTTTTTTTAAAGAGAATTGTAAAAAATTGTAAAAATTTTAAAAACACCAAATTCACCCCTATTAAGTATAGGTTGTCTTGTCTTACATAACTTTTGTCTAAGGGAGAAATAAAAGTTAATATTAATATTTTATTTAATTACATTTTTGTCCCTTTAATACAATTCGATCATATTTAATATTCCTTAAAATTAAAATTTTATTTTGATCATCTAAAACTAAAATTAGATTAATTTTAATTCAAAATTTAACTTCTATTTAACAAATAAAAAAGGGCCAATCAGATTTGGAGAAATAGGACAACGGAGAAGAAGCTAAGGATAATACTGAAGGATCAAGTTATAGTCACAAAAACATAAAAGAGTAAGGGAAATGGGAATGTGTTTTGGGGAAAAAATAAGAAAAAATGTTAAAAAGTAATAATATTAATATTAATTATCGTCATTTAATTTGAAGAAAATTATATTTTAGACTAAAATTGATTTTATTTTAATTTAGAAAACTGAAATAAAATTTTATTTTAAAAGAACTACATACTATCAATTTTCATTTTAGGGGGACAAAAAATATAATCAAATCAAATATTAATATTAACTTCCATTTTTGGTTTTAGAGACTAAAATAGAATTTTATTTTTAAAAGAACAAAATACAATTTTGAAAAAATGTAATTAAGCGCAACTCCATCACAATTTTGACGTGGGTCGTGTTGGGCTATTATTCAAAGCCCATCGTCAATCCCCAAACAGTAGGCCTCCATTTGCCACTTCATACAAGGCCCATAATTTGTGTTAATAAGCGTTTTTCCAGCTCTGAAATATTGCATCACCAAACAACCATTTTCACTCTTGTTTCCTGATCGCGTTTCACTCATGGCAGAGGTTAGTTTCGTTTTCTGATTCTCACTTTTACGAAATTATACTGTTTTAATGACCACTTAAAGTTTCTGGGTTCCATTTTCTTATATGTTTTCACTTTTTTTTTTATATACTATTCTTATGCTGTGGATCGTGATCGAGATTTCTTTCGTTCTAGCAATTTTTGGATTATAACGATTTTGTATTTTTGTAATTAATTTTGTTTTCTGCGACGATTTTTGAATCGTTTGACCGCTGGGAATTAGTCTTTTAATTTTCTCTGGTAGGATTCATGAAAATTCGTGAAATGCAATGGAGGGAAGGGGGAAACTTTTTAAGGAAACGAGAATATGAAAATTTTAAGACATAATTGCGTGCATTGTAATCGTGGTTTCTGATTGTACTGCATGATAGATAAAATTGCTTCTTAGAAATAATTGTGCTTGTTGATGGCAGTTTGCATCATCTTTGCTGATTTAGAAAAGTTCCATTTTACATAGAAGTTTTCCTTTAGATTGAATGCATACTTCTATTCATCTGGGGTCTGGTTTATGACCCTAAGAATAAGATACTATGGAGCAATTTAGCCTAGTTTTCAAAACACTGATTACGTGTAAGATAATTGGTGGAAGATTTCTACTTTCTGGACAGATTCCAGTTGGGAAAGTGCCACAATTTTTACCGAGCTTGTAGCATATTTATTCATTCGTGTTGAGAGATGACAATGTTATAGATTATATATATATGTGTGTGTGTGTGTGTGTGTGTGTGTGTGTGTATATGATGCAGGCTTATATTTATTGTTTTTAGAGTTAGAGAGGCTACTACAACACCTTATAGCATTCAATTAAAACCTCTCTAGCTATTGTATGCTTCTTTGTTTTGTTTTTTACAAACTTTTGATGCAATAGTGCTGAACTCATTCACTTTTAAGTTTTACTGCAATATATTGGTTCATTATATTTCTATCTTCTCCATTGTATAGTTTCCTCATATAATTTTCTCTTACTTCTTGTTAGATTGAGCTCAAAACAGCACCTGCTGATTTTCGGTTTCCCACCACTAATCAAACCAGACACTGTTTCACTCGCTACATTGAGTTTCATAGGTAGATTTCCTGACAATGCCTCTTGGTTTCAGTAAAACTTGTTTGTTGACTCCTCTCTTGATCATTGAGTTTTCAAATTTTCAATTACAGGTGCTTGACAGCAAAGGGTGAAAACTCAAATGAATGTGAGAGATTCGCTAAATATTACCGTTCCCTTTGCCCTGGTGAATGGGTAAGTAGTCTTAGCTAGTTGATTTACTTGAAGTGACTGGAAATTTGCTTATGACTATGTATATTTTGCTAATACAACCATAATGCAATTTATTGTGGTCAAATGTTATACTAAGCAATACAAAGAGTATGTGGATTATGCATTTTGATGAATCTATGGGTTTGGTCTGTTTGTGGATTTTGGTTTTGAGCTGTTGATAGATCACTTTTAATTATTTTCAAGCGAGGAATTGCTTTAGTACATAAAATGTTTAACGTAGATATTGATAGATACCCAACGCTAGGTATATGTAGACATTGAACATTATCCTCGTCCGTTTATCTAGGTCTTTGGGATTTGATATGTTAGACATGATAATTTTTTTTAATCAACATGTTGCCTTGTATGAGCGTTGACTAATCAGAGTGATAAATGATTATTTTTTTGGGGCTTTCGAGAACATTATCTTGAAACAAGTTACCAACATGTTTGAGAATGTAGTTGTTTGAAATTGGTAGTGTTCTCTTTTATCTCTTCCCAGTTATATTCATATGTCAGTCCATGAGATTGAAGATGCTTAATTTATCTATGTGTATACATATCCATATTTGTTTTTGTTATAAAAGGGCAGTAGCTCGGACACATGTTGGTATTCTTGAAAATGTCCTTGTGCCATTCTGGGAAGTAAATAGCAAATATAATGTGGAGATTTCATGGAAATGCTCATGTATTTTCCCCTCTTGTGCATGTAACAAATTCTATACCAAATAGAGCAATTTTGATTTAATTTTTATTTATTTGTATGATATTCCTGCAGGTTGATAAGTGGAATGAGCAGAGGGAGAATGGGACGTTTCCAGGACCTCTTTGAAGTCATATTATAGCCTTGGATGGTCTTCCTAGGCATGGAGAGTCTTAAACATTCTGTTTGTTTGTTTTCATCAAGATATTGTGTTTCTTTTCAATCATCTCTGTGGATCAATAAAGTTCCTGGATTTTTACTGTTGCAAGTTGAAAGATGGTTGCAGCTGCTTCACTTTTTAAGTAAATATGGTGATTCTGTTAAATGGAAACGCCAACTTCCTTGTTCAAAAGTACTTTGGATTTAATATTTCCTGTTATATTGTTCTCATTTTTTTTTTTTTTTAAAAAAAAAAAAACCCAATAGATGAGGCATTGTGCAGATGTGCAATGTTCATATTTATGCAACTGGAAATTGTGGAATTGGCATTATCCGATGTCCTGTGTTTCCCTATAAAACATCTTATGGAGACTATAAACAAGCAAATATTTTGCTTCATTGAATGGTAATAATCACTCGAGCTTTTAACTAGACTAATCGTGGATTATAGCAAAGGTTGTCGAGTTAATTTCCACAACGATATCAAAGGATTTGAGAAAAGCTCTTGTTATGATATAGATTTTAGCCATTGAAACGTATTTGTTTTTAATAATTCTTCTCCACATTCTTTTGATGTTGGAATACGACATGTTCTTTCTCTGCTCACACTATTCCTGTGTATTGACGGTGACCACGATGAAGGCAGAGGCAGTTGTCATTGGTCGCCATACCCACCAACGACGAAAATAAGCCACCACTCTCTCCCCCACTCCCTCCCACCCACCCTTGCTTCTTTGGGCTCAACATTGAACATTTTTTATTTTTTATTTTCTTAACTATATATTCATATTTTTTCTATTTTTTAAAATATGCATTGATCTTCTTATATATATATATATATTCACCATTTTTTCCTTCTATTTTAAATGAATTAGGATCCAATGTTCCAACCACACTTGCAGTTGTTGCATTTGGCTTTTAATTTATAAGGGATTCAGAAATTCAAAGAATCCTACATATTTAAATGGCCGGATGCAACAACCACAGTTATAACTATTACACTTGATCCAAATTTATTTAAAAAATATATACTCATATCTCATAATTATAAAAAATAAAGCAAATAAATATATTTTTAAAAATAATAAAGATTAAATGTAATTACATTAAATTTAACAAAAAATAAATATGATTTGTCCTACTCATATTGTACGCATGCCCTTATTTTTATGAATGTATGAAGGGTCGCATTTGGAAGTTCACCTTTGAGTAAATTGGCATATTTGCTCCTACTCTGTCGTCTCTCTCCACACGCTGACATGTGTAATACTGGGGATGAGGTTCCGCCTAATAAAACCCGTCTTCATTAAAATATCGGAAACAGTAGAAATAAATAAAGAAAAGGACACCAAAGAGAGCATCGGGTCAAAGGAGGCAGGCACTCGATTCTTTAGTTGATGCTCAATGACTCCACAATTCACATGCTATTTGCGGGTGGGACGGCGTGTAGGGTTAAACTAGAGAACAAGTCATTGGAGGAAGGAAAGTCAAGTTTATTTTAGATTAAAATGGATAATTTTATTTTCTTTAAATTTGAACATCTTTATCATTAAATAATTTATTTCAAAATATTAAAGAAATTTAATAAGAAAAAAAACATAATTTTTTAAAAAAATAATATTTTAATAATAAAAATATTCAAGTTCTAAGAATTACCCAAATAAAATAGATAGTGTCATGACAAATGTAAACCTTTTGGATGGATTTCGTATTGGCATGAACAAAATGGGAAGGTTCAAAATGGACCTCAGAACGCGTAGTCCTAATAATTACGTGTGTTTGGCTCCTTTTGAGATGTGATATGCAAACGTGGGAAGAGTCCTCGAGGGCAGGTATGCATGCACACACAGTCATATATAGAATGTCGAATATTCTTCGCAGCTCACGTTCACATCCACAATTCACATTGCTTGCTGCCTTCCCTGCAACCAAGTTTATGTTCAAAATTTCAAGTGTGTTTCTTAAATAGCTGTTTGACCTGTTTTTAAGTTGATTTGAGTAATTTTACTTGTTTGATTAGGTTAGTAGATTATTTTGAATGTTTAATAAATAATTATTTAAATTAAATTTTTATAAAAAAAAGTTAGAGAATCTAACTTAAATTTATTTGATTTAAATAACTGATAAATTAATTGATAATTAATAAATTAATTATTAGTTAAAAATAAATAAATTAATCGATTATATTAAAAATATTTGATAAAATTAGTTATTAAATTAACTTATAAGTATAAAATGACAAACAAGAATATGTTAATATCATTAGACAATATATAGAATAAATTAATTTATATTTATCTTGAGATTAAAGTATATTAATATAATCAATATATTTTAGATAAAAATAAAATTGTCTAAAATTTAATTAATTATATTTTATAATATCATATATTTATTTACTTATTTTTATTTATTTATATTAATTAATGAATATAGATCAAATATGTAATGATATATGGATTTTTTTTGCCCTATTTGATTTTAAAAAAAAATATTAAAAATAGTATGATATTAGCAAAAAAATAAGTATTAAAAATGAGGATTTTTAATTAATTAGAATATGAAGTATCAATTAATCAAAAGAATAGGAATAAATTAGAAAAAAATTGAAAGGTCTATTCTAATAAGTTATATATGACTTAGAATAGTATTTTGCAGGAATTTATTCATATCACCCTACACGTTATCATCTATAACCTACTAAACATCCAGCTCGACATGCTTGGAAAAGCAAGAAAATTATGTAAATTTCATTTAAAAACCTCATTCAATAAGGTGAATGTACACATGGAGATTCAAAAATATAGATCAAAATAAGCTTACAACTATCATATCTTAAAAAGGAGGCTGGCTTCTAAGAGTTGAACCCCTACAGGCTAGAGGATTAACATACGAGGCGAGCAAGCTATCCATCAATTAGTCTTTGGCCAAGCTATCCATCAATTAGTCTTCCACCAAGCTACTCTCAAACTTCTTGTTGTCCTCTTCTCAAGTTAAGAGCTTGTCCCTCAGCTTTATTGCCCCTAATACGTTCTGAGAAACCAAATGGTTAACTCGCCTTGTAAAGAGGCAAAAGAACAAAGGTGAAGGAATTGAACTCCTCAGTATCACCATGAGGAAGATATGATGTAATACCTGGAAAAAAAATGGTAGAAGGACCAAATTGAAAATTCAACAGGGACTAAATTGAAAAGATTTTTTTGAAGCTGGGCCCTTGTACAAGTCGGCCCAAACTTCAAGGGCCAAATTGTAAAATTTGGGGAAACCGACCTAGCCGGTGGCCAGTCACTCACGCCGGCCTTCTTCTTTTTCCTGGCCACTCTCGGCTTCTCCAAAAGCCTCTTCTTCTTCTTTCCCTTCTCTCTCCGGCTTCTCCCTCTCCTTTCACCTCCTTTCTTCCAATAAAGCTCCGGCGTACTTGGCCGCTGTACGTCCTCCCTTATTCTCTGGTGTTCTTCTTATTTCCCCAGAGTCTGAAGCTTCTCTGTTGTGCTATTGCATTTTTGTAAAGTCCCACATCGCTCGGGGAGGTGAAGGGTGAAGTGCTTAAAAGGGGGGTGCTCCTCTACTTAGCAGGCGCGCTTTTGG
>JANHAO010030774.1:0-10077 GCA_026873985.1 Saraca asoca
AGATCTAATAATGCCCAGTTATCAGATCTTAACTAGTGTCATTTTGGTGCAAAAGTTTATATCATTAATAATCTCTCTCACAATCTCCTAACCTTTACAGGATAGATTAAACGAGATAACTTCTCACCATGGGCTTCATCTTTGATATGCATGTAATCATAAATGCAATGTAAGATGAATATACAACCTTTTATTATCAAATCAACAGAATGTACAGTTATAAATATAATAGAGCTTAATCAAATTGGCCCTAAGGGACCTATCTAACTAATAATCTCCTGCCATACATGTGGCTCTACCTCAAACATCTCAGTTACTAGATCCTATCTAATTCCACTCTAGGAGTTGAACTGATCATAACACTTATCGAAATGGTCTTTCAAAGTTTTCAAACGATTCTTTACATGATCCTTTTTTATGTCAGGGCCAAACATAGCTCTTAGTGTGGTTAAGACCTCATAATACCCATGTGTGGACAATTATCCGTTGATGAAATTCCCATGTGTACGCTGCCCCAGCATTGAATCAAGTAGGTAAGAATCCATTTGTGGAGTCCAACGCATGGTTGTAGGTGCAGATATTCCTGCCTCAAGGGATGACCTTTTTTATCTCAGCATCCTATTTTTTGCACAACAACTTAATTCATTTGTTAAGGGTAGCCAAGGAAAACAAAAACTGTGACAGCAACAGTGGACTAAAAACAAGCCATTGCAAAAACATTCAGTTAATAACTATGTTATATCATAAACGTCAAACAAATACATGCAATGTAGACAATTACAACCAGTACAATATGTGCCAATATTAGTTTTATTCATAATCTTCCCACATTTGGGCAGCTATGTTATCTCTCAATAATGATCCTGCCCTATAGTCGTCATCATGATTTTGTGTAACACAATCATCCACATCATGTGCCGATACTTGTTGTAATTCTCTATCAACTTCATCTATTAATGTCTGATCAGGATCCTCTCTCATAAAAAAATTGTGAAGTATACAACATGTGATGACTATCTTGGTCATAGTTTGGAGGGAGTAAAATGGTTCAAATCCATTAGCTATAATGGGAAATCTCTTCTACTACACTCTAAATGTCCGTTCAATGACATTATGTAATGAGGCATGCTAAAGGTTGAATAATTCTTTAGCATTTTCTGGTGGATGATTGGAATACTTCTTCAGATGATACCGGATGCCTCGTACCGTGTGAGCAAACTACGTTTTAGCTAAAATCTAACATCTCCAAGATAAAACTTTCCTACATGTTTGCATTAAATTTTTGTGTTAACATGTGTATGAAACAATAAAGATAACAGGCAAGTCCCAATAGCTACCTTCGGGAAGTTTTAACTTATCCACCCTACTCAACACATTCTTCAACACCTTCGAATCAGATGCAGTCCCTTCCCAACTAGCCAAAACATAGGTGAAATTCATCCTAAAGTCATGCGCTGCTAATATGTTTTGAGTAGGCCATTGTTTTCTCTCCCCAAACCACCCGGCGGATTCTTTTGATACCTTTACATGAACATGTGTGCCGTCTATAGCTCCAATGCAATCCTATTACAAAAATAAAAAATCTGATATCAGTATGTGCATATGTATGCAAACATCAATACAATTCAAACAACATCTTACCTTAAAGTAAGGTTAGAATCTGCTACTGTGAAGTATTTATGGTGGAACGTGCACTCTTGAAGGCTATACTAGAAACTCCTCCTAAAGTGAAATAATAGCTCGTAATATGCTATGAAAATGCCGACTGATAGTCTCCCCATAATGATGGAAGAAGAAAGATATGGTTTAATGTCTGACATTGTGTGCTAAGATGTGCAGAAATGTTGCTACTTGTTCCTCAACCATAGCCTGAATGGAATCCCTCACTCTACCGGTGGCTCATAATTTCTCACACAAGCAGAGAAATGTAGAAGGGCTTATACATATGATGTCATGACAACTTTCTGAATGCAGTAGTTGCTGCATCAAGTCTTTTCGCAAGCGGGCTTTTTTTACCATCACAACAGTATTGGGTTCATGGATGTTTTGTGAAAGCAATTGTAATAAATGCAATGTATGCACAATATAACACATTACTTGTAACATAACAAACGACTGATGCTTGAGCCAATCCAGTCTCATTTGGATGAACTCAATATGTTAAGTCTTCGCTTCAAAATTAGTTAATTGTTTCATATAGTATTCATCATCGAAAACATTGGACAAACCTTGGTGCGTGTGCGATTCATTGTGACCTTCCTTTTCCATCTTACAAATAGGCAACCATGCAATAAAGCCATATAATTTATAAAATAAAGCAGTAAGGCAAAGACATAATTTATGCATATACGACATTTCATTTTGAATAATCGAGCAATACATATGAATTCAACAATTACCCAATGAACACAACTAAAGATTGGCCAATTAAGATAAAATACAAATGTCATCCCAGAGTTAATAGTTTCACAATGGTCATTCCCATCTTGTAGAATGCAAAAAATTACCTTTCCAATCACATTTGCGGTTCATGCATAAATAAGCTGAATGAGTTGCAAAATGGACATGACAAGGTAAACAGTTTGCAAATTGAATAGCATCACATCACAATCTGATTGCACTATAGACATACAGCAGGCAGCATATAAAGAAAAAATTTACAGCAACAACATGGACACCTGCGTAATAGAAATTGAATTTGTATGACTATTCTAAGTTTCACATTTGCACTGCAGATAAATTTTAGCACTGACATTTTAAGATTAAGGTCATATATTTTTTCACATATGTCAAATGAAGAAAATGATACAAAAGCCCCACATCGCGTTTTCAATATTGAGATCATGAATATTTTGACATCAACTGAATGAAGAGAAATATGCAAATGGCCCAAATCACGTCTTCATAGCAGGAAATTTTTTTTTTTTGCATCAGCCATACACATAATAAATTGGATGCTGAAGAAATTCTACAAGAACAATGGAGAACATGAAACTAGATCTATACATTGTTTTTTTTTTTTGCAAAGAAATATAGCAGCATTTTGTTGCTTTTCTTAAGTTCCTGCAGCGTTAATAGCTAAATCGGGGACAGTAGCTGGCGTGGCTGTCACCAACGGCCTAACTTGCCATGGCCGACTGCTATGTAGAGGGAAAGTGATGTAGTTTAGCTGAAAAAGAAGGAACAAGAGGGCATGCCAGTAGATCTGAGCTCCACAAAACACTTGAGCCGGTCAATCTGCAGGAGGAGAAGCTCAGGTCGGAGATCTGATGCTGGTGGGTGAGTGCAGATGCCATTGGAAGTTAAGCTCCACCACTAGCTTAGCTGCTGGCTAGTGGTCCAATGCATGCTGATGGCTCTCCGATCAGCATCCGCAGCGTTCCCGTGCAAGAAGAAGAAGAAGGCAAGAAGAAGAGGCCAAAATTTGAGAGGTTTGGGTGCTCTACTACTGGGAAGAAGGAGAGGGTTGCTCTACGCTGTGTATTTTTTGCACTTTTCCCTTTGTTTTTGTGTGAAAAATTTACCCGCGAGCCCCACCAATTTTTTTCCTCTCTTTTTCCATTCCTCTCCCATTTTCTGTCCTAACCAAGCAAAGGAAAACTTCTTGAAAAATGTGTATAACAAACTTTTCCTTTCCTTTCCCCTCATTTTCCTTTCATCCAAGCAGGGTGTAAGGGAAAAGAGACTGAACTATAAGAGGAGAAGAGATGTTAGATTGAAGTTTACATAAATGAAGAAGAAATATTAGGAGAAAAAAGAAAGAAAGTGTATATATATATATATATTGATTTATCCAGTATCAAATCTGGAAACCTAACTCTGATATCATGATAAACGAAAGGCTATGTTAAGGAGAAAGTTAGTGAGGAGAAAAAGAAGGAAATTTTGATTATTTAGTCAATCTTACTGCATCGAGTACATAAACTTACGGCAATATGAAGCCTAATCAAAACAATTTACAGCATCACGCATTTTCGAATACAATGATAACACTAGTGAGGTAGGCCATAAACTATCAGCAACTAGAGTAATAAGTCAACAGCTAGTAACAACTAATCTAATGCTGTTTCTTTTAATTGTAGCTGCGCATGCATCCCCCCTTCTTCTGCTCTAGTGCTATTTCTTTCAATTGTAGTCACACAAGCATCCCCCCTCTTTGTCAGTATTCCGTCCGATTAGGCTAGTGTGAAGCTTGATAGTCGATGTGTGACATAGGAAACCATTGCCATCGTCCAAGACATTTTGCCATGCAACTAATTAAAGTTATTTTCTAATGTATTTCATCATATTTTGCACATGATGAATGTGAAGAAGTGAAGTTGATATTCTCCATTGCTTCATCTATAAATAAAGAAGAATTATACCCACTTCACTCATCCATCATTCAAGCTTCATCATCTTGTAACGTACATATTTTTGTATTATACACATTTTTAATTCACTGAATTATTACATGAGATTGAAATTTAAGTGTAAAAAATATTTATATTCATTTAAATATTTAATTTTTAAAATTTATATTTTTACATTTTGATTATAACAAAATTATCCCATCGCTCACTGATCAAATAAGACTAATAGTAAAATTATATAAATATTATTATATCTTTTAATTCTTGTTGACACCAAAATCTGGTCAGCCAGTTACGTTCAATATTACTCCTGACTGCAAGCTTAATGTGATAGAAAAGCAATAAAGGAAAATAGTGAAGGAGGAGAAGAAATAGCGACACCAGGAGTTTATCATGGTTAGACTAAAGCCAATTTTGGCCCCTACGTCCACGTTGACAATTTTATTGTCTCGAGGGGGATCAATTTTTGACAGGACATGTATACAACAATGGGGTATTCTCTCGATGAATAGTGCTCACTCTTATTTTGACAGAGTTTCTACATGTATCTCTTTATATGTCTACATGATGCCCTCCCCCTTCTATTTATAGAAGGGGAGAGGGTTACAAGTGTAATTACATAAGCAATAAAATGATTACTTCCGTTGTCCCAGTCATTTAATGCTTGATGCCAAATAATTAATGCTAGGCAAATCAATGTCAGATTTTCAGGGGCTGATGTGTAAGTTTGGAGGTCGAGTTGTCAACAGGGAATGGATGGATCGGACTGTTGACTAGGTACTATACGAGTAGCTGCTGCCAGTGGGTGAGTTGGGAGTCGATCGAGGTGGTAGTTTTGACTGACCTTGCCACCTGTGTCTGGTCACTCTTCTAAAGGTCAGGGGTTTCTCACTGAAGGGTCAGGGGATTCCTCAACGAAATGTGCTCTCCCTCTTAAGGGAATGCAAGATGTCTCCAACTCGCACTTGGTGATCCTGGGTTCCCACTCGGTGACATTCGATACTGGCTTAGGCTCCCACCAAATCAATTGGGCTTGCCTCTAATCAAACCTTAATCGATCCAAAACATACTTTCGAAAAATCCGTATAACATAAGTCCCCTAACTCTCGGCTCGCTTCACGGGCTGAGAGTTGCAAATAGATGGTCAAAGTTTTTGTCTGGCGCTTACAAGATGAATCAGTCTATAATGTTATCATTTTCATCTTTTCAGGCTTTCCTTCCCCATGCCTCAGACCATGCCTTTCTCTGGGCATCTTTTTAGCCATCAGCGGCCAGTTTTCAGTATTTCTGGGCCGTTCGATTTGGGATAGTCGAATGTCTTTTGAGCCATTCGATGAATCCAAGTGGATTTATTAAGGCTGTGAAATTTCCCTTTCTTGTGAGTTTATTTGATGTATGCTTTGACCTAAAACTTTGCTCCCTTGATAGTCTGGCTTTCGGAAAGGCCTTTCAAGACATGGATTATTTGCTGTAGAGGTTTTGTGGGCGTGGATAGCTTGTTGCACATAACTTCTCTATTCATTCTCTTTTCCTGGCTTCTGGGAAGTTTTATGTGGATCTTGCATTGTTTCTTCATGGTATTACCATGAAGTTTAGCCTCGCTAGTCATGTCCTTGGTCCCTTTTTGAATTGCTCTATGTTTAAGGAGTCAGGAAATGATTCATCAGCTGAAGAGGGCCATGAGTAAGGGTAGCCAGGTTCACTTGCTTCATTTGATGGGAGTTTGTCTCCTAGAGGTTGGTTCTCCTTCCCTGGGTTGAGCTGTTAATTTTAGGCTTTTTGCATATCATTTCTTCTGATGTCAATTTGCCTCGTCGAAAGGGGTCTTCTATTGAAATTCTGAGCATCGTGTTTCTGCTCTTTGTATGTTTAAGTCCATTGTATGGACCATTTGAGTGGTTGTCATCGGTGATGTAATTTGCCCCTGCAAAATCATAATTCAACAATTATTGTGTAAAGTATATAATGGGATAATTAAACCTTGTCATAAGAAATTTAAGCCAATTGACTTTAATCAATAAATTTTCATTTAAAGGATATGTGTTGTATTGACAATCGACTGTGCCTACTCGTGTAAGAATTCTAAGGGTGATTAACGCATTACTTGGACATGAGGTCTTGAATTCATTCACACAAGAATTCTGTGTGGGATAAGCTCATTACTTGAATGTGAGGTGTATATTTAGCCCCCCGACCTGTGCAAGAATTCTACGTATTTAAAGCATTGCTTGGATGCAATGTTGTTCCATGCAAGAATTTTGTGCGGGGCAAGCACATTACTTGGACGTGGCTCGCACAAGAATTCTACGTGTGGCTAATGCATTACTTGGACGCGAGATATATGTCTTAGGCCCCCAACTCATGCAAGAATTCTATGTATTTAACGCATTACTTGGACACAAGGTCATTTTGTGCAAGAATTCTGTGTGGGGCAAGCACATTACTTGGACACAGCTCATGCAAGAATTCTACATGTGGCTAATGCCTTACTTGGATGCGAGATATATGTCTTAGCCCCCCGACCCGCATAAGAATTCTACATATTTAATGCATTACTTAGACGTAAGGTCGTTCCACGTAAGAATTCTATGTGGGGCAAGCACATTACTTGGATGTGGCTCACGTAAGAATTCTACGTGTGGCTAATGCATTACTTGGATGCAAGGTCGTTCCACGCAAGAATTATATGGGGGCAAGCACATTACTTAGACGTGGCTTGTGCAAGAATTTTACGTGTGGCTAACACATTACTTGGATGTGAGATATATGTCTTAGCCCCCCGACCCACACAAGAATTCTATATATTTAACACATTACTTGGACGCAAGGTCATTCTGCGTAAGAATTCTGTGTGGGGCAAGCACATTACTTGGACGCAACTTATGCAAGAATAATACGTGTGACTAACGCATTACTTGGATGCGCGATATATGTCTTAGCCCCCTAACCCCCACAAGAATTCTACATATTTAATGCTTTACTTGGACACAAGGTCATTCCACGCAAGAATTCTATGCCGAGCAAGCACATTACTTAGACGCGGCTCATATAAGAATTCTACGTGTGGCTAATGCATTACTTGGACGTGAGATATATGTCTTAGCTCCCCGACTCGCACAAGAATTCTACATATTTAATGCATTACTTGGATGTAAGGTCCTTTTGCACAAGAATTCTATACGGGGCAAGCACAATACTTGGACGCGGCTTGCGCAAGAATTCTACATGTGGCTAACACATTACTTGGATGCAAGATATATGTTTTAGCCCTAGTACTCCATGGTGCGCAATCTCAATGGATTGTTTAGTTCCTTTGTTTGTTTTGCACGTGTGACTTTTCATTTTCCCAAGGGTAGCTAGTAATTATTGTATCCAGCTTTTAGCATACGTGTGCTAAATCATCATTTATTGGTCGTTATTTTCTTTGGACCGTTCGATCGTGGCTAACTGGCATCCCCCTTTTGATCTAACGGCTGGGTCATGTTCCTCTTTAAGTTGGGAGAGTTCTCCTTCCCCCTCTCACTTAGTCATTTGAAAAAAAATTATGGCTTTTGGCATTCTCACTCCATCCATCTTTCCGGCCACTATCACAGTCTCTTTGTCAATAGTTTTTGCCATTTTCGCTTATTCTTCCGGCTATTTCCCAATCCTTCTGGGCTTTCCATCTTCCAACAATCATGGTACACTCCCTTTTAACTCTGTGTTTTGCACATTATTCTTTCTTTGTAGGAGGTTAGGAGCTTGACCCTCTTGATTTATTAGGAGATTGTTAATACTGGTGAATAGAGGTGGTTAAGAGGCTTGTTCTTGGATTAGAGTAGGATAGTCAGGTTACCAGTAGATTTTAAGATTCCCTATGTGTGTCTATGTCTCCTGTTATTTTATTCCTTTTTCAGTATGTATCTTCCATTTGCCAGAGTTTAGATTATCGATGCCATGGTGTAGGGCATGCATGGCCTGCAGAATAGGGGGTTCATAGTAGAGTTTTAGCATGGTTCGCTTTTCGACAAACTCATAGATCTTTTTATTTCCTTTTGTAGATGGGAGTAGGTTATGTGCATTGCTGTCACCTGATTAGGAGTGAGGATGAAGAATCAGATTCATCCCTAGATACAAGGAATGCCCGCCAAGCTGGGGTCGCGACATCAAGTGGGAGGGGAGTCAACCCATACCTAAACTCTTACTCGTGGGATATTGAGGGCCAGGGGATGACGTCAGGTCAATGCCTCGATTGTCACGTGTTCAAGAACCACAAATCCACTGTGCAACTTCGGGATGTCACATTTGCTATTGAATTAAATCGAAGTCCTAAAGGGTGCAGTGTCATGGTCCTCGCTTCTGGCGATCACGCTGCTCACCCCTCTCGCGGCTTTATAGCTATCGGTATCCTGTATCTATCTGTGGGATTAAGATTTCCTATTCAGCCTTTTATTGTTCAATTTTTGAATAAAATAAAGCTTTCCCCCTTTCAATTAACACCAAATTCATATATAGCTCTAATTTCATTGACTCTCATACATAAGGTCAACAGGCTTCTTCCACCTTCACCCGAAACCTTTGGCTACCTTTATGACCTTAGGTGCGTAAATTCAGAGGACGAGCTCTATTATCTCTCAGCGAGGCAGATGCCTCATAAAGAAATCCTCCCATAGGGGAGTGCAAAGGGAAAGTCCAATGCGGGACACTATAAGACCCTTTGGTTCTACATCTCGTGCCCTTCATTGAAATACCTCAAGAATTTTGACTTCATCCTCGTTCTGGGTAGGCGGGCTAGGTTTGAATGAATTTGTTTATTCACTTACTCTCTGGTATCTGTTTTGGATTCTGACTCGTTGATTTGAGCTCTAACCTTTTATTTGATTTTACAGATGGTACCGATAGGCGACCAGCTCTCAAGGTTGAGGAGTTGGGTGTTCTTGATTGGTTCATTTTGTTAGCAGATCTTCAGAATGATTTCAAGTTCAACGAGGATGCTCTCCATTTCCACAAACTCACTTTGCCAATAAGCACTATCGTGACAAGCAAGATAGGGATTCACTAATTGAGAGAAGTGCAACCAGTGGACTTTGATAATTACGAGAAGGTCATGGATTTGATACTTAGGGTGCCCTCACCAGACAGCAAGGATGAGGTTCCTTTGAACCATGTTGTAGTCTTGTCTCAGATTGTTACGGACCAGCCTCTGGCTCCTGATGTGGCACCTATCCCTGAAACTCCAACGACAACCGAGGCCGATGCAACCTCGACTGTGGTGGAGCAACCAGCAACTATTGTCAAAGTCCCACCTTTAGGTCTAGCCTTCTTGCCATGCTTTGAAGGAGTGGAGACATTCTATGCCGTTAGTCCTCTCTGCCCCTCCAACCCTCTCCAAAAGAAGTGGAGGATTACCTAGGAGGGGGAGGCGATAACCCCTCAGAGTCTGTCAGGGATCGTTCTCATAAGGCCACTAGCTGAGCCCGATTGATGTAGTGAAAATATCCGTAAGTGCATGGCATAGTTGTAGCTAGTACTGATAAATATAGGTTGATCCCACAGGGAAGCTATTTTAAGTATTAGAATCTTTACAACTCAACTATCCAAATCAATAGAAAATAAAGGAAATAAAGAAAGAAGAATAGAAGAAGAAGTAATTAAAGAAAACAAAGAAAGTAAATTAATAATCAAAGAAGATACTAGATGCAAAAAGGCCTAGGATTAGGATTCACCTCAATTATGATCTTTAATA
>JANHAO010030775.1:0-10071 GCA_026873985.1 Saraca asoca
ACTTTATTTCTAAATTAGACCACTTTATTTAGGCTTATTAAATAATGGCCATACATTTTAATGTTTACATGTGTGGCCCATATATGTTAAATTTTATTCTAACATAAGAATTTTAAATATTTGATGATATAGTTGGAATATAGTAAATATTATCCATTGATCTAGTTTACAATATCATCTCATCAGTAGTTTCTTACATTAACTCGGAGTTGTATTTTTTTTTGCATTACTTGATAACTTTTCAAAGTGACCACATTGTCATTTTAAATCCGTCATTCTGATCTAAAGCAAATATATATATATATATATGGTAAATCATGATTAGAAAGATTTTAATATGTTTCAGTAAATGAAAATTTTTAGTTCTTTAGAAAAGAGATGACCTTAAAAATATGCAGAAGATTCCATTTTTTTCATTAAAAAAAATCATAAAGTAGTTTTTCGAAATTTATGAAAAGTTTTCTTAAACTCCAGTTGATTAATAAAACATAAACATCTCTCTCACTGTAATACCACGACTAATCTCATTTCGAGTCATTCAAGAAATCTACGTGACAATAAAAAAGAGAAAAGGTTGTTCAAGAAATAGGAATTACATGCTAGAGGCAAATTAATCTTATTCTACACAAATGCAAATCATATTGAATGCAAAAAAAAGAAAAAGAAAAAGAAAAAGCGTCTAAGATAGAGATAAAGAACAAAAGAAATTAAATAGAAATTATATGTAATAAATTGAATGTATGTATGAATTTTTCATGAGATAAAAATAAAACAAAAGAAATTAAATTGATTGCGTCAATTTTCTTTTGTTATTACCTAATTTGAAAGGGAGCTTAGAAAACACTTCTTGTTCTTGAATTTAGAGTACATTTGATTTATGAAAATATTTTCCATTTTCATTTTTATGAAAATGTTATTAGTATTTTTTAAATATAATTTTTATTTTTATCTCAAAATAATAATCATAAGATGGTTCATGGTTGATTATAGTATTGTGGATAGTAATGATAGAATAAATTGTGATTGTGGATGATACTTTTGACAAACAACAATGGCGGATATTAATAATAGTGATGGATGATAGGTGTGAGTGGTGATGATAGTAAAAGCAATGGACGGTGGAATAGAGGTAGATTGTTGGTTATGATAGTAATAATAAATGATGTTAGGAAGAGATGGACAACAGTGATAAATAATCATCAGGTGATTAGTGATTATGTATAATGATAATTTATAATGAGTGGTTATGAAGGTATAGATGGAGGTTATAATGATAGTAGCAGTGTTGGTGGCACAGGCAAAGGTGATGGTAATAGTGAAAGTAGAGATGATAATGATGATAGAGATGAGAGTTGTTAATAGATAAAACTAAATAAAGATATAATAAATTTAAATAATTTCAAATTTATTATGATGTAGAATGAAAATGCTAGAAGCATCTTTTTGTTGAATAGATTGATCCATTTGCCATAATGCTCATTGTAAAAACAATTGAGTATATAAGTAAGAAGTACATAACCCTCTTCAATTATTTAAATTTGACAATAGGAATAAGTGATGAATTAATCCGGTCAACCCGTAAATAGTTAAAGTTTTTGAATTGCTTCCTTTTAGAACATGGTTAGAGTTTTTAAATTGCTTCTTCTAATGGTTTTAGAATTTTGGTTGGCCGAAATTGGATAGGTTGAAGATATTTTGCAAGAAAATTAAGCTAGGATCAAAATAAAATTAGTTCAAAAGAAATGAAATATATTATACAAGAATTTTCAAAATAAATATTCAATTTGAAATATATTTAAAAATACATGACATTTAATTAAAAAGTAAATTTTAATGATATCATGATAAACAAAATGTTAGAATAGAAGTAAAATTTTTTATATAACATGAATTTTGAGTTAAATGAAATCATTGATAAATTTAATAAATTTCATAATGCACAAATATAATTAAAATAAGAATTATAAATGAAATTAAATCTCTTTTTAACTTAAATTTAAACATCATTTAAAGAATAAATTCATCTGAAAATGAAATAAAAATCTTGTTTTTATCTATTTTAACCTAAGGTAAAAGATTTTATACATTTGCGCGAGTGTGTGTGCGCGCGATATATATATAATCAAACGTAAAGAATTTATCAAATAATCATATAACATCAATTAATTAATTATAAATTTTTTTGATATATTTTATTTGACAATGAATTGAAAAAATTATTAATGATATTTGACGAATAAAACCTCCATTAGAGAATATAAATATTTAGGGCTTATAATTTTCTCAAAACATTGCAAGAAAATCCTAATTTTGAATTAAAAGTAACCAAAATACCCATTTATTTTTATTCTTCTTCTTCTTTATTCTTCTTCTCCAATGTTTCATATCTTCTCTTATTTTTCTCTGATACAATCACAGTTTGATATCTCAATTTTCCATTGATTTCTCCATTAAAATAACTTTACGAGACAAAAGAACTTCTCAATTGTTATAACAACAAATTCATTTCAAACATATATAGGTATTGTAAGATCAAATTGGATGTCTCCATTTGTCTTGAAAAATAGGTATTGTAGTATGAGAACGGGAAAATATTTTTGAGATTGACAATTGAGGTCTCTGTATAAAATTTTTCAGCAATGCAATTCTCTACACAAATTTTTAATGCTTTGAATCCTTACACTAACGTTGCATCGTTGGCTCCTATGATCAGGAAACAAATTAAACAACTGATTGGCTGTCGATTCTAATACTTGGATTCTTGTTTGAAATATTTTTGGAGACTTGAGGAACTGATATCAGTTCTCTTTTATTAAGGGGTAAATTGACAATTTTAAATTTGAAATTGAAAAAATAAACTAGACAAAGTAATAAGAATCTGATATGAAATATTTTTTATAAAATTACCTTATATAAAATAATATATACAAGTTTTGAAAATAGAAATGTGATTACTCTAATTTTGCTTAAACTTCAAGGATAAATGAATATTTTACTCAAAATGATAAAGTCTTTGGTCAATATATATATTCTTTCAAAACTGTCATCAAAATTACGACTCTAGCTTCTGCAATGTAAAAACAAGTGAATTCATTTTTTTCTTTAATGTTTTAATTTGCTCCAAAATCTCAAAAAAAAAAAAAAAAAAAAAAAAAACTTGACAAAAATTATATCCATATCACAGCATTTTAGTATTACCACGATTATATATCTATTGATCATCAGAGTTATGTGATTGTCGAGATGCTCATGTTTAACAAACTTTTGTGGTATATTAGAAATTATTTTTTTTATGTGAATCCAACCAAAACTAATTATTCGGTGCATGCATCTCTATTGACGTGCATCTACGGTTGCACAGTTAACTAATTTAGTAGGTAAATTCTGAAAATATTTCTAATCCTAAGATAAGACTAAAATTTCAATACTTTTATCTCAAAAGATGATTTTTAAACTTATCAAATTACAATAGATAGTAGAGATTCTCAATACTACACTAGAAGTAGAAATATTTTTCGTAGATTTCTTACTACAACAATTTAGCAATAACAATACATTTTTTATAACTTGATTTTTAATCCATGATTTAGTTTCGAATCTATCAATGATCTTAAAATTAGACAATCTATAAACTGTTGGAATTTCTCTACGTGGATTATCATGGTTTAATTAAATTATATGTTATTGATTAAATAAATATTACAACAAATAGATCAATTAATTATGTGATTAAATTATTAGACTTGCAATAACATCAAGACCATTGATGAACTTTATTAGTGTGAGCCTTGTCACTAAGCCAATGATAATGGGTCAGTTAATTCAGTTTGATTACAACAATGTATGTCCTTACCTATACCTAAGTAGAATTATAATTATCTCATTGAGACTTAAAATATAGTTTTCTCTCTCTTTTCTCTGTTAGAATTATAAGATGAATCAGCTAAATAAATATTTTGTTATCATGGATTCTTATATAACGTTAAGTACAATATTATTATTAATTAAATTTATATATATACAAATCTAATGCATTGCAATATAATTCAATAGATATGATGAATTGGTTATTTTAATTTATTTAATTTTTTTTCCAACAATTGTTATCGAAGCTAAATTTTTCCTTTCATGTTACAAAGACTCAAATTTGTGTAGATTTTTTTTTTTTTTGAATTTTGTGTGATCCATAATTTGTGATGTTAAATTGTTATAGATATGAGAACATGAGATTTATTTACATTTTGGCTTAATGTATTTCTAAATTGGTTACATTTTTTTTAAACCTTTTTCAGGTGAAATCATGAATTAATGTAACTTGAATTTTTTCTAGATAATTCAATTCATAAATTTGAGAGATTTTAAAATTTTTTTTGAAATTAATTTATAATTACATCTCAAGAGTCTATAATGTGTAAAAGACATATATCAATTTGAATAAATACTATTGAAAAAAATAAAGTTTTGAAGTTTTATATATCTATTCGGGCAGGAAGTTTCTTTTTCAAAATTTTGTTCAGATTGATTGAGGTTTCATTGATAGAATGATGAGGTAGATAAACCCTTCCATCAATTTTGAAAAACTCAAACTGTTATAACATTAATTTTAAAATTTTAAAAAGAAATTTTTTTCGAAAACTTGAATTAGCTTTAGTTTTTCCAATTGCATAAACAAGTACCAATTTTTGTAAAATTAATGGAGGGTTTTGATGGAGAATGATATGGGTAAAGAAACCCATCCAAGAATTTTGAAAAAAAAAATGGTTGAATTGATGGAGTTGGCAAATTGGGTCAAGTTTGATTATATAGTTGGCTACTAGCACCAGTGGTGTATAGGCCACGTGCCATCATAGAGGTGGCAGATGGTGATAAGAATCATACCATGTGCTTTACTATCTGACCTCTATTTGCGGTAATTTTTTCATATTTTTCTGAAAATAAAATATTTTATTTATTTTTTATCAAATTTATTTGAGTAATTAAATAATGTTATTTAGGCTTAAAAATTTTATTAGGTATTTGCTACATATTAGACTACTATCTGTAATTTTTTCAAAATTTTTTGAAAATAGAAATATTTTATATAATTATTATCCTATTTATTTGAGCATTACTTTCATTTTTTTAGATATGAAAAACTTATTGTATGATTCTTGCATAAAATTTTATTGAATTAAATTTTGAAATTGTATTTACAAGAGTGCTATGTTAATAATGTATATGCTCTATCATTGTAATATGATTAATATCATTTGTTGGGTGATAATATGAATATTAGGATTGCTTATTATGTTAATAAAATTTTAAATACTTTATCTATGTTTGGTTTTAGGAATATAGCATTTAATCTTTGTGTTATATTATGAAACTTTAAATTTCCTATTAGTGTTGGGTTTTATAATGTAATACTATTTAGAATTGCATAGTTATCGAGGAAATATTATAGCATGACTACGTTAAACACACAATTTTGAAAATTTATGATAAATATTATAAATTGTTATTTTCTTAATCTTTTGTTACCTATATAATTTATTATTGTGAAGATTGTAAATAAGACTAATTATAAAGACTGGGCAGAGTGGGAGATACTTAGGTTAAATTGTTGATATCATATCTGACAATTACCTAATTTCGTATTTGGCATGGAGAGAGGGAGAGCCAAAGATAAATGATAACTTTACTGCTGCATAAGGGCATTTTGTGGAAAGTGGATATACTCTAATAGAATGTACTTAATGGTTATTATGCATATTAAGAATAAGATTATCATGACTAGTATTGCTACCTCTCCAAATGTCAAAGTGATTATGGATTTTGTAGCTGATAAGTTTGTCAAGTTCGATAAGACTAAAAAGGAAATTACCTCTCATTTCAGGATAAAATTGTTTAGGATGGTGTTAATGGAATTAGTGAGCATATCATAGAACCGATGTACTATTATGATCACTCATAGGCATGAAAATGGATGTGGAACATAGTCATTTGATCATGTTTTAGAGTTTCTTCCAATTCAAATTGATATTCTTGAGACATCTTATCACACCCAAGAGGGTGAGCAAACTTTCGATAAAATAACATATAGTTAATCAAGTGAAAGATGACATGAAGAATGGAATAATTTTTGTGCTCATTTGTTTCACATGGATTAAATGTTAAGCATGGAAATAAATCACACCCAAAACCTAATTTTGAGAAGCAAGAAAGTTGATTTTGGTGTGTATTATAATAAATCAAGATGTTCCGTTAACTCTAATAAGATGTTACGTCGAATACTTGGTGATTAGATGAAGGTGCAATCATTTGCATTATGAATTCATTATAAGCGTTAGGAAACAAGAGGAAGCTAAGTGATAAAAGCTAATAGTCAAATTAAAAATAGTAGAAAAGTGCAAAATGAATATGTATGAATAGTTACCATTTGGAAATTAGAAAGTTAGTCAGTTAAATACTGTGATTGGATATAAAAGGGTTACAATTAATGTAGGGTCCTTAATATTATGGAATAGGTGTCTAGGTGATATCTTCATAGAAAGATGGAGTGATAAATAAAAGAAGGGATGCTTAATAACCTAGACTTATCCCTTTTTGATGTGTGTATTGATTGCATCAAGGATCTTGGAGTTGATTCATAATAATGTAAATAGACTGATTACGTCGAGCAATATGGGTGGATATTAATATTTCTTCTTCATTCGTGTTTGATTAATTTTTTATTAAGTGAAAATATCCACTGAAAAGTTGGAATCTTTAAATTCTTTCTGGGTGTTTTAAAGCTGAGATTGAACTAAAAAATAATAAGAAAATTAAGTGTATCAATTTTGATAAAGGTTGTGGGTGTTATAGAGATATGATAAACTGATGTAAATTTTGATTTTTTTGTAAAATATCTCCAAGATTATGAATTTTTTAGGCTAACAACCTAATGCCTGGAATGCCCGAATAGGATTGGTTCATAAGAAGGTTGAATTACACGCTCATGGACCTGATTAGATGCATGTTGGTGTATTAAATTTTACTAGATTTTGTACAAGTCGATGCTTTAAAGATCACGATATATATTCTAAATCAAATCTCTAGTAAGTTTGTATTTAAAACCCTATATGATTTCTATATAGGAAAAGCCTAGTCTTAGGCATTTCCATGTCTAAGGTTACAAGGCTAAAGTGAAGCCACATATGATCCATTTATTATGTAACTTGATTCGAAAACTATTAATGGTTACTTTTTTAAATGTTGTAATGGTTACAAAAGTAGTAGATTATATTGATTGATCCATACCATAAGGGTTATTGAAGGACCTTGTTTTGTTTATTATTTGGATAGTGGAACTGAAAGACCATGTAATATCTCTTTTAGAGAGGTACAAGTTGCTATTCCACTAGAACTATCATTAGTTGAAACAAACCAAATTGATCCAATACAACATATGGTAAAATTGATGGTGAAAGTTATAGAGTTTAATGCTCCTCTAGTAGTAGAAAAAGACTAAGTCTTGTAAATGAAATACCTTTAAGGAAATCCTGATGACTCATAGACCAGAAACTACAAATGACTATATGGTATATCTGTAAGAGCACGAATTTGACGTCAGTGATGGAATTAATATCACAAGTTTTCAAAAAGATGATTTAAGTACTAATTCTTTAGAATGGATAGAGGCTATAAATCTTGGATTGCTTTGATTATCCATAATGACATGTCAGATCATATAGAGTTGCCTATTGGTTGTAGGTGTATTCGAAAGGGTCTTTAACACTAAAGGATACTCAAAGGGTGATTGAGAAGTATAAAGCTATATTGGTGGTAAAGGGCCATATTTAGAAAAAAAGGCTTTGACTGTAGAATATTTTCTTATATATTTTAAGTGACGGCTCGTTTTGAGTTGTTATGACACTGGTGACTCATTTTGACTTGGAGCTTTATTAGATGCATAACAGCCTTCTTGAATGGTGATTAACTAGAAACTATTTGTATGAACCAACAAGATGAATTCCAAAAAAAGTGTAAAGAACACTTAGGATGTAAATTTAAAAGATTCATAGATATGATTTGAATAAAACATTTGGACAATGGTATCTCAAGATTATTAAAATTATTGTTTCTCTTAGGTTCAAGGAGAATGATGCAAATTATGTGTCTATTTTAAGTTGGGTATGATAATATTTATGATTCTATTCTTATGTTAATGATATTCTCCTTGAAAACAATGTTATGAGCCTTGTGATTGAGATAAAGCATATACTATCTCTATATTTTATAAATAAAGGATCTTAATGATGTATCTTTTGTGTGGGGTAAATGGATCCATCATAATAGATCCTAGGGTTTTCTTAGCTTATCTCAAAGATTATGTGTTAAAAAGGTGCATAGAAAGTTCAATGTGTTTTATGTGCTTTCCAATTATTGCATCCTTCTAGAGGTGTTGAGATTCTTTCTAAAGCCTAATGTCTTTAAAATAATGTAAAGACTAAAGTAGATCATGTATACTTTCATTGTTAGTAGCCTGGTTATATGCTTAAGAATGTACACATCTTGATATCGCTACTGGTTTAGTGTACTTAGGAGATACTTAAGGAATCTTAATAAGAAATATTAGACTATTGTAAAACAAAGTTACAGAGTACCTATAAGGTACAAAGAATCTATATGCTACATCTTATAGATTTGGTGATCTGATTGTTATAGGCTATATTGACTATGATTTTGTGAACTATCTAGATGACATGATGTTGATATCTGGAAACATCTTTATGATAATAAGAGGAGCCATATCAGGGAAACTATCGAGTAGTCAATTACAATAGCCTCTACAATGAACATAGAATGTGTCATATGTTATGAAGCCCCTTGTGAGGCTATTTGGTTAAAGAATACAATATTTAGTTTCAAAGTTGTAGAGAGCATATCTAGGACCTTAACCATATGTTGCGATAGGACTACCACAATGAACTTGTCTCAAAATAGTAATGAAAGTATTACCCCGTATAAGTATTTTGATATTAAGTATCAATTTGTTAAAGAAAAAAGATACACAAGTATTATACATGTTACCACAGATTGTATGCTTGCGAATTCATTAATCAAAGGCTTAGGTGTAAAAAATTGTTTGTGAATAAGTGACTAGAATGAGTTTAGCTAAACCTTTCATTATTTTGAGTTAGTGGGAGTTTCATGTTTCTAATTGAAACATTGTTATCTCAAGATTAATGAAATGTTAATGGCCACATACTTTATATAGATATGTACATATGATGTTGTTAATTATGCATATTTGTTCTATGATATATCGATGGAGACATTTAGACATTGTCTCATTATTATGTTGAGATTTATTATCATTTTGGGCATCTTGGGTGAAAGCATAAACCATTTCATAAAGATGTACATATGATCACTTTTTAATATGTCTATCTGGTTTTTCATACATTTCGTCTTATGTTTCATTCATTGGAACATAAGTATTTAAGATATGTATAACATTAGCAGCCTTATCAAATATGATGATTTATGTTATTGGGTACTTATGCTTGACCTATGGTTGTAATGATGTCATTGTTATTATTATTGTTGATATTCATTGTTGTGGCCACTGCTGGGTTTCCATGCAGCAAGCACAGCAAAATTTTTTAAAAATTTTGAAACCCACCAAGGATCCATGTACAAAATATAAATTAGTTGGTCCAGAAAATTACCTTATTGCGTTGCGTTTATACAAAATGCAGCAACACAGATCAATGGTTTGATGCAAGATCAGCAACACCAGAATCTATCCCTTTAATGTCGTGGCTGGATGTGATGTTGCGATTGAATACAGCAAACCAGATCTCGTCTCCTTGATGCTACGGTTGGATGGGATGTTGCGGCTGGATTGTGTGTTGTGGCTGGATGAAGAAATCACCAACATAGAAAAAAAAATTATGTCTCTATGGTATCCACACGAGAGCAAGACAAAACTCTGATCTGCTGGACGGAATCACCTCTCTCATTGCCTCTCTACTAGAAGATGGCTCTCTCTATTTTCAAGGAACTCTCAAAATTGTTTTTCATAAAGAAAACGTTTTTCTTCTTTGT
>JANHAO010030776.1:0-10074 GCA_026873985.1 Saraca asoca
TTCGACCCGGTGTTGCTCTATGCTACAAGTAGAGTAGAGTGATCCGATTTTACAAATTACTAATTCGATCGGGCCTCGACAGCTCACATCAGAGACCCCTCCTTTCTTTTTAGGACTACCTCTGATGAATGATGAAGGCAATTTGGTGGAGTTCTGCATTTGAGATGATCATGGTGAAAGGATATGGATTGAAGATCCTCCCAGAGAAAAAAAATAGGAAAAATTAAAGGTTATTAATTATGTGTTTATTATATATGTAGGTAACTATATAATTTTTAGTTTAGATACTTATACTTGATATATTATATATTTATTATATATGTAGACAACTAGTTATATAATTTTAATTTAGATGCTTATACTTGATTATATATTTATTTCACTCACTTACTTAAAATTCTAAATACAATAAACTATGATAATATTGTCACTCTAAATGACTCATAATCACTACTTATATAAATATCTTAAATCTAGAAACTAGAACTATTGTATTCAAAGTACACATAGTGAACTCAAACAACAAGACCTCACAAGACACACGAACTTGGACACAAAAATAAAAATTACTATCATTTGATTGTTGAATTTATCTATATTATAAGATTTAATTTATCCATTATAAGCTATTGGTAGAAGTTCATGCTCCACTCTATATATGGTTTTGAGATGAGAATTATTAGTATTCTATTATTTCTACCAATCATGTTCATATTTTATCCTGTTCCTCTGATTAGGCTGATCTGTTAACATGTTACAAATCCCTCTTATTGTGATTACAGATCTCTTTTATTGTGGTTACTGTGATATTTATAGAAGTAATAAAAGTAGATCTAAATGCTTCTATCAATATGTAATGCAAATTACCTTTTTTTTTTTTTTTCAGATAATGAATCTTGAAGACTTAATTAAAAGAGAAGAACAATCGAGGGAATTACTCAGAAAATAAGTAAATAATTATTATATATAAACCTGTTAATTTAACATGTTTTGATTTTAATTAATTTTATAATGTCTTGAATTTTTTATTAATCTAATAAAATATTTGAAGTTGTTGAAATTGGGATTGTGTTTGGTAATTGTAGATTTTGGCTTGATGATTGTTTCTATAAAAATGTAAATAATAGCATATTTCTGTAAAAACACAGCTAGCAACAGTTTTCTTTTTTTTTTTTAAAAAAAAATACAAAATTAATATCTTTTTATCCATTAAAGACATTGGTTCATATATCAAACCAATATTTTTAGTGGTCAAGAAAAGATATTTGTATTATATAAAAAATGACATTTTTAGTGGACAAAAAGATATCAATTTTATATATAAAAAAAACTAACATGTAAATTTTTTTTCTCAAATAAAAGATGTTGGCTATATATTACAAACATACGTCATTGCACGTCGGTTAAAAAGTTGACGTAACTTGTTTTATCCTACAATGTCGTTTAGATAAACATCAATTTTCAAATCAGCATGATATGCATGAAATAACTAATATATAAGTATGTTTCTATAATAGTAAAATAAAATTTTGACATGAAAAATTATATGTTAGCTGCAAGTTTCATGAAAATTAAAGTTATGACATGAATACACTAACATTGTTATTAAAAAGTAATATTTAAAGAATTATTAACCATTTATTCTTGGTCAACTATAAGCATCTAACAACATTTCATTAGTGCAATATTCAAGTTGATAGTTGACATGGACATACGCGTCGAAAAACAATTTAAGTTATATGGCTTCAACAGCAAAATTTGGTTAAAAAAATTATAAAATAGATTTATCAAAGACAATCAACCATAATCAACAATATTGTTATCATCCATCCATCTGGTTTCTGTAAACATAAATTGCATTTGCAAATTAGTAAACGCATAATAAGTAGATTTGTATATATAATGGTTTAAACAAAGGTGTACATATAATCTTTCTTACATGTTAAAACAAATGTATGTGTACATATAATCTTTCTTACATGTTAAACCAAATTACATTTGTTTTGGATAGAATGTCATTTCAAATTAATAAGTTTATGTGCCAATAAACATTATAGTTGCATCATGTAAATATATAGTTTTTTTTGTTAATTTATTACTTTTAAAATGCTAATTTCCATTACTTTTTATTTATTCCTTAATTCATTATACATGTCTAATTAAAGAACTAAATATAATTTTATTCAATTTTTAATAAAAGTCATACTTTCCTATATTTATCCAAAAAATGCATGTGTTTTTGAAAGAAGAATAATTTTATTATTTCTTATTAGTATGATCTAGGATTAAATTAAGTAAGTCACAAACTTAAACCATATCAAAAGAGTCACAAATTAAGTTACAAGTTCCTGTTATTTGGTTTTATAAACCTTATAGAAACATACAATATTAAGAAATATATGGAAAAAAAATTGCATAAGTGGTAAATTATGTTGTCAATTCATAAAATTGAAGTGAAACATACACATCATGAAGGAGTAGAGGGAAAGGAAAATAACTAAGTCAATATAATCATATCACCATCCTCCTTGTTCCCTTTTTTAAGTATTGTTAATATTGTAGGTTAAAATTCAATCTAAGAGGAGATGAATTGGATTTTAGTATTTTATTTTTTGGAAAAACAATATTAACAATTGAGATGCAAAGATGAGCAACTTAATAAAACAAAATTAAATAACTATAAATAACAGAGGCAAGGAAGAGAATCACAAACATAATATTTATAGTAGTTCCCCCAAGAGGATCCGCTTGAAAGAGTACATCCACTCTCCATTGTTTATGAACAACGTGTTTTAGAATTTACTAATCCCTTAAGATTCAGCAAACCCTTAAAAAGCCTTTATAAAGTATTGGGATTCAATACCTTCCTTTGAGATTTTTCACTTAAGAGAGACTCCCTACAGATACCTCATTCTAGCAATTTCTTAGAGATATCATACTCTAGATTCACTTTTTAGAGATACCTCAATCTAGAAAAACCCTCAGGATACCTCACTCAAACAATTTTCTTAGGGTACCTCACTCAAGAAATCCCCTTGGATACATCACCTAAGAAGAAGATGAATTAAAAAATTATAGTTTAAAATACTAAAAGCTTAAGAATTTCTCTAAATTTATTGTCAAGCTCTCTCTCAATTTATGATTTAAAACTCTGAGTTCTTCTCAATTTATAATAGGTTGTTACTTGGAAAGAAAGGTAATCAATCAAACTTTAATAGGAAATTAAATTCTTGATTGAAAATTGGTCATAATTTCTATTTTGGGTTGCCTAATCGATTAGTGAAGCCTATGCATGACTTAATCGATTAGCTTTAATTATGCTGAACAAGATGGCTTTGGTTTGTTCTAACTATTTGCCTAATAGATTAGGCTGAAGTGAACACCCTTCCGGTAGTTTGCCTAGTTCTATTAAGTAATCAATTCGACTATGTTTTCAAGGTTTATGGAACTAGTTTGAAAATAATATTTTAGGAAAAATATTTATGATCTTGAAAAAGAGCCAATCAAATTTATTTCCTAATTAATCACTTTTAAAAAAGATCTCTAATAAAACCAATTATTTAAACAAAATAAGATTTTGACATGATTAAGAAAGATTTCAAGAGCTCTCATATGATTTCTAGGCCTATATTGTTAGTCTTAAAAAATTCTTTAATTTGTAGCCTTGAAATCTCCAATCAACTGGTTCATTATCTTGCAACAAAAACACATACAGCAAGACCAAAATATGTTTGTTATCATAAGAAAAACTTTTTATCTTTAGAGCATTATGAATCAAGGGACTTGATCAACAAATATTACTTCTCAAACTTGACTAGACATCAACGACAATGGTGTATGTCATTGTTACATTGTCATCGGTGTGAAATTATGCATTAATATGTGTGTGGTAGCACTTATTCCAATTGGAGGATAGAAAATTAGGTACTTCTTTGGCAATCTTCACTAGCTCCATTATAGGTATAGGTTTACTTCATACACATAAGCTCTTGACCTCTACTTCTTGTGTTAGAACTAAAAACTAAAAGAAGAATATTTCTGAAGAAGAATATGAGAAAAGAGAAATTTTTTAATCATAATTTTAATTCAATACACAAAAAAACACTGCACTCTATCTAACTCACAAGCTTGCTAGCTTTTTTCTCTTTCTCACTTTTTGATTGCATTACAAAAACTAAAACAAGCTATATTTATAGGCAAAATATGACTAATAAGATAAGAATAAAATCTTCAATTTCATCCTAACAAATCAGTATTATTTTCATTAAGTTTTATCTATTGCATTTCAAAAATAAAAGCTTAAGGTTTATCCCAATTGATTAACCTTATCTTCATTAAGCTTTATCTACTGCATTTCAAAAATATAGACTTAAGGCTTATCTCAAACTCTAGCTTTATCTTGTTATAGTTAAGGTTTTAGTTTTCACAATTTAAGGCATGACCCTTTATCATTTTTTTTTCAAAATCTAATTTAGATTATTTTTAACAGCCTCCCTTAAATTTGATTTTGAAATAACACCAAGTATTATCTTTAGTTTCTCAAAACGCATATGCTTTCAGTGATTTTGTTAGAATGTCTACAACTTGATCTATAGACTTCAAAATTCTAGTTCAATTTTACCATTTTTTACTAACTCACAAATATAATAATATTTAATGCCAATATGTTTGCTTCTCCCATGGAAAATTGGATTTTTGGCTAATGCAATATCTAACTTATTATCACACATAATTTTCATATGACCTTCCTATTCATGTATTAATTCATCTAGCATACTACGAAGCCAAACTGCTTGACATGCTGCAGAAGCCATGGCCATATACTCTGTTTCCACTATGGAAAGCACAATAACCTATTATTTCTTTGAGGATCATGAAAAAGATCCTTGTCCAAGAAAGAAAGCATACCCAGAAATGCTTTTCTAAGTTTCCACATCGCTTGCCCAATCACTATCTATGTATCCCACCAAAACGAAATTATTAGAGTAGGAATTAAAAATTCCATTATCACAAGTACCATTCATGTACAGTAAAATTCATTTTGCTGCTTGTAAATGCGATTGGCAATGTTTTTCCATGAATTAACTAATAATCCCTACACCATAGGTGATATCTGGTTTGGTGCAAGTCAGATACCTCAGACTGCCAACTACGTTTTTGAAATATGTGAGATTTATTAATTTTCTACTTTCTTCTTTCTTCAACTCTATTCGTTCTGTAACTGGTATTTGGATAGGCTTGAGCAACTCCATTTCTAGACATTTCAAAATATCATTAGCATATTTCTATTGGGAAATAAAAATACCATCATCAATCTATTACACTTTAATGCCCAAAAAATAGGACATTAATCTCATGTCTATCATCTTAAACTAGTTAGTCATTGCCTCCCTGAATTCATCAAACATCTCTTTGCAATTTTTTATAAATATCAAGTCATTACATAAATACAAATAATAACGAGATCATCGTTAGGTTTTGAATTGATATATAGGGTATGCTCATAAAGACATTTCTAGAAATCTCACTGCAGCAAGTATACATCAATTTGACTATACCAAGCACAAGATGCTTGTTTCAACCCATATAACACCTTATTCAATTTGTAAACTTGTTTCTAATGTCTTTTCTTCATGTAACTAGGTGGTTACTTAATATAAACCTCATCATCAAGGAAGCTATTCAGAAATGCTGATTTCATGTCCAATTAATGAACTTTCCATCGGTTTTGAGTTATAAGTGCTACAATCATCCGAACAGTATCTTTTCTGGCAACTAGTGCAAATACTTCAAAATAGTCAATTCTAAGCTTCTGTTTATAATCTTTTACAACTAGTCTCGCCTTTAAGCGATCCACCTAACCGTTAGGCTTATACTTTGTCTTATACATCCATTTGACTCCAATAGGCTTATTCTCATGTGGTAAAGTAGTTAGCTCCCATGTGTCATTTTCCCTATCAAATGAATCTCATCATGCATTGCTTAAATCCACTGTTCATCAGTTATTAAATCTTTATAGGAAATTGGGTCACAATCTACAAATAGGTAAAAGTTCATGATAGATTCATCAGTGCATATATCTTCATGATTATTATCATATGTAACCACATAGTTTTACAAATAAGCTAGCATCACTCGTGTTCATTGAGGATGCTTTAATGTCTCCGGAACTATTGTTGGTGGAGAAAAGCTTCTAGGGAATGAATTGTTAGGTGAAGATCTTTCTATTTCCATTGACTTTGGTTCATTTTCTATGATAACACCTTGTTATTATTCATCCTTTTGATTTCATGCCCATGCTTCATCTTCAATGAATTGGATATCTTTGCTCATAGTTACATCTTTTGTTACATGATTGTATAATTTGTAGCCCTTGGTCATTTTACTGTAGCTAATGAAAATGTACTTTTGGCTTTTGTCATTTGGTTTCTTTCTTCGCTCATCCGAAATATATGGATATGCAAGACACCTAAACACACTCAAGAAAAAGACTTCTGGCTTGTTATCGCTCTAAGCTTCTTTTGGGTTCTTCTAGTAACACTTTTTGTGGGATACTTGTTTAATAAAAATACCACACAGGCAATAGCTTCCGCCCAAAAAGGCTTTGGTAAAGTTTTAGCTTTCAATAAACTCTTAGCCATTTCAAAAATTATTCTATGTTTTCTTTCAACTATGTCATTCTGTTAAGGTGTATAACTGGCTATCAACTGACATTGAATCCTTTGGCTTTTGCAGAAATTTGAAAATTCATTTGAAGTGAACTCTCCTCCTCTATTAGATCTCAAGGTTTTTACATAACTACTTTATTTTTCTATAAAAGTCTTAAATTCTTTAAATTTTTCAAAGGCCTCCAATTTTTCTTCAAGAAAATATACCTTAGTCTTTTAGGTAAAATCATCTATAAAGATTAAAATGTACCTTTTGTGTTCAAGTGATTCTACTTCAATTGGGCCATAGCTGTTTGTATGCACTAACTTCAAAGGTTGTCTGGTCCTCCTAGCTTTTCCATTTAGAAAGGAGTCTTTATGCTATTTTCCAAGAATACACCCTACACACTGTCAATTAGGAGCTTTAATTACCAATAAGCCTGTTACTATCTTTTTTTGAGCTAATAGTTTTAGTCCATGAAAATTCAAATGACCATATCAAAGTTGCCATAACCATTATTCATCTTTCAAAATCGTTGAAATATTCATCAATGTTCTTGCTTGCAAGGTGAGAGGAAACATGTGATTCTTTGTCATTTGCATTGTTGTAATCATTTTGCTATTTTTACCTTTGATTATGCAAACTCCATTTTAGATATCAATTATGTGTCCTTTTTCAAAAAGTTGATCAATACTCAATAAGTTCTAATAAAGATCTAGTACAAAATAAATATCAACAATAGTAACATTTTTACCATATTTGGATTTAATGTTGATGTCACCTTTGCCCATAACAAGAATTTTGGATTTATTCTTGAAATTTACTTCTCTACGTACAAATTCATCCAGATATGAGAAAAACTCATTCCTTCCACACATGTGATTACTATACCTAGTATCAAAATACCATATATGTATATACTCTATATCTGGCTTATTTGATTTGCACGAGAGCACTAAATTCTCTTCCACATTTGCAATATTTGTATGCTCTGCAAACTCATACAGCATCTTGGTATGGCACTCGTTTTGATAATGTCTATATTTTTTGTATCTAAAACATTAAACATTAGATTTGTTACTTGCTCTACTATGACCTCCTCGATGTTTTTGAAAATTGCTATCACTTGATTTTTCTTTGTTAGTGAAATTAGAATGTCCACCTCTTTCACGTTTTCGTCTACTATGACCTCAACCACCTTGGTAGCTTTCATGATTTTGGTGACTCACCATGTTTTGCAAAGTTTGTTGGGAACTTGAGCTTATGGCTTTCTGATTCATCTATTGCTCATGTGAACATAATAAACCCATTACCTTCTCCATTAACATGGTTGATGTATCTTGTAATTTTTTGATTGCTGCAACAACATAATTAAACTTTATAGTCAAAGATCGTAAAATCTTTTCTACAACATCTGGTATCCGAGTCAGGTTGTGAAATGGTGTCAAATACCAGATGTTGGAACAAAAAACTAAAAGAATAAAATAAAAGAAGAATATATCTGGAAAAGAATATAAGAACGAGAAATTCTTTTATCATAACTTTAACTCAATACATAAAGAAATATTGTACTCTATCTAACTCACAAGCTTGCTAGCTTGTTTCTCTTCCTCACTTTTTTATTGTGTTGCAAAAATTGAAATAAGTTATAGTTATAGACAAAACTAGTCTAATAAGATAAGAATAAAATATTTAACTTCATCTTAACAAATTAGCATTATCTTTACTAAACTTTATGTATTACATTCTAAAAAAACAAAAAAATTCTTAAGGCTTATCCCAACAAACCAACCTTATCTTCACTAAAATTTATCTATTATATTCCAAAAATATAGACTTGAGGCTTATTTTAGATTTTAGCCTTATTTTGTTACAATTGAGGTTTCAATTTTCATAATTTAAGACTTTGACCTTTGTCTTTTTTTTTTTTTTTTTTTCAAAATCTAGTTTAACTTATTTTCAACATCTTGTATTTTTTCATCATTTCAACTATCATCATTCTTAATTGTCTCCTGGAATATTCCCCTAATTCTATCTTTACTTTTAACGGTGTTAAACGGGCCTAATGCCCGCAGGTCAAGCGGGTTGGATTGTTGATTTGAAGCAGGTTGAACATGTTAAAAGAACAACTCATTTAAAAACAGAACTAAACGGGTCAAGTCTGGTAGATTGCAATCCAAACAAACCAAATTTGCATGGACACGGATCGATCCGTGGGCCCAATTGTTGGTCACTGTGATTCTGTGAAGCACGGTGCATGGAGCCATGTATGTCTGAATCTGAGTGATAGTGTTTCTATCCAAAGCTTGGACTTGTAGAACTCCAAAAATGCGAATCGAATCGATGATGAAGTTGCTACCATTGATACGCATACTAGCTCTAACATCTTCATCCATAATTCACTGTGAACCCTCCTTCAAATGGCAGATCCTTACCAAGCGAAATTTCTCTTCTCAGATCCGACTCCATCCCCATATTCTCCTCTCCGTCACTCTTCCCTGTAAGCACCCATTTCCCAGAAACATTTTGCCTTTATATTTGGATTATGCATTTGCTTTATTTCAATTTTTCTAACTGCAGGGTCTGGTGAATCTCGCTCCCTTATCAAGGATGTAGAACATGAAGTTGCCAATAAAGCACAAGAATTCCGCTCCCTAAAACTGATGTTTATGCACAAAAATTAGAAATACAGAGAAGATGTTAACTGATTCTATAGGCGGTGCTACTTCAGAGGCAGTCACAGTGTTTTACTTCCATCATTCTATATCTTACAAGTACCGAGGAAGGCTTAGAGCGAAAAATATATTGCCTTCACTCTATCGTTATATATCTCTTGCGCCTGAGGAGGTTCCTCTGAAAGCCCTCAAAACTCCTGAACAGTTAATATCGTTCCTTGATTCTACTGATGAGGCTCTAGTTCTTGTAGACTCTTGTGGGTGGTCTCCAAAATTGCCGGCAAGGAGGAAGAAAAACGAAACAGAAAATGGGCTTGGTGAGTCTACGAATTAATACTCAATATGCTTCATTTCCGTCAAGATAGTTATCTTATTCATTTTGGAATTTATATGGATGCTGCTAGGATTTTTTTTTCAGTTTTTTTAAGTCATATTTTAAATTGGTTCTCTTTATGTATGCTTTTACGTATGCCTGTTACTTGAAAATTGTTAGTGGTCATATTTTATTATGTTGACATTTGCTTTTGTATCTCTGGAAGTGCATTTGTGGAATCATTTTTTCTGTTTAATAATGATGTTGCAAGAAAAACTAAAAAGAAAAGTTTCCTTGCAAGGGATCTGGTAGTAGGGAATGATATAATATCTGTATCCAAAGGGAGGAAAAACCAGAAGGTGGATGGTATTATCTAAGTGCATGATAAATTGACAATACACAACTTTAATGCTTAAATTAGTTATTTTTCTTATGATA
>JANHAO010030777.1:0-10077 GCA_026873985.1 Saraca asoca
TGAAGTCTTTCATCTTCTACTTCCAGTAGGTGTAATGTTCTCCATTAAAACCTGGTGGCTTATGCATAGGTGGACACTCAGGCAGTAAGAAAAAGTTAGAATCCATAACACTAAACAGATATAGGTGTATCAAGAGCTAAAGCTCTAATACCAACTATCAGTCCCAGTAAAAGATAGTTAGAAATTATGGAAAGAAAATAGATCTTGCCCTTATCTTATTGGAGATTTGTATACACCAATATCAAAATCGAATTGTCTTGATTGGATATATAAAGATGCAATAGCCAACAAATATACAACTAATAAAGATAGAGATGTAATAGCAGAAACAGTTATAGTGCAGATGAAAGAAAAAGAATTGAACACTGATCTTTTGAAGTGGTTCAACTTGAATTGAAACCGTAATTCAAGTCTACTCCCCTTGATCTTTCTCAACCAAAAAACCTCTGACTTAACACAGAAAACTATCAAGATTGACACACTCTTGAAATGTCAGTTTTTACAAAAACATAAGATATTATCAAGTTTCTTGCTAACTTAGAAGATTTACAACAGGCTCTTCTAAACCTATACAAATTTCTAAACCTTAGAAATCTCAAATAAATAAAACAGAATTAAAGAAAATAGTTGGAAATACAATACTAATGTTTGAGATGAAAATCTCAAAACAACTATGATAAGCTGAAACAAGTTTGATCTAAAAGACTTGTGAAAAATTGATGATTATTGAAGTAAATGAAGCTTTTCTCTTAAATAGTAGTTTTCGCTCTTGATTCATATGAAAAATTATGCCAAAAGTGTGTATATATAGAAAGTAGTTAGGCTAGAATAACTGTCATAACCATCTATAACAAAAAAATGGGTTTTCAGTTTATACATCGATTATGGTCTGTTATTTACTAATTCATCGGTGTAAAATCGATATATAATGTGTTGTTTGAAGACTGTACATCGATTACAACATCGAAGCCGCCATATTTCCAAACCTTTCGTAAGAAATTTTGCTCGATACATCGAAGTGACTTCAATTTAACTGTGAAATTTTGCTTAATACATCGAAGTGACTTCGATTTGATTATGAAGATCTTTCACAGTTCTTTAGTGCATTGATGTCACATTGAAGTATGCTATAGAATTTTTTTTTTTATAAAGATTTTTCTCACTTCATCATTCAAAAAATAATTGGATCAAATACTGTTTAAGCTTATTTACATAAAATCCTATCAAAATCAAAGTCCTAAACACTAATCTTGAATCTCTTTAAACCTAAAAAATATATTTAAAAACACTAAAACATATTGTTAGATAATAATTACTTTTTCAACATTAAAACCAATGTGTAGCTTAGAGTATTCTAGTTTAATAACCTCTAAGGCTAACAACTAAGAATCCTATCATGCACTCTAAAATAAAACATATTCAAATTAGACACCATTTCATTGGAGATCATGTTCAAAGAGGTGATATCTCTATTGAATTTATACAAATTAAATTTCAACTAGCTAACATTTTTAATAAACTGCTAGATGAAAAATGGTTTGTATTTATTCGAGGAGAATTAGGGATATAAGACTAATTGGAAAATGATCTCAAATAGCCAACCTTCAATATTGTGATGTTTTTTAACTATTGTGCTTGATTATGTATTATACATTGCAAATTCTAACTTAAGCATTAAAGTTTTTCCTAAGTTTGTTTTGTAGGTACTCAATATGAGATTTAAGGTATAAATTCAGTTGAATTGATTGTTGCTGATAAATATATCATGTGTTAGGAAATTTGGAACAAACTACATGAAAACTGATTTTGGGACTCTCTAAATCAAATCCTGAATCTATTTGAATTTTTGTAGGTTTTTTGTGAGTTTCTAAATCAATTCATGAATCATTTCACAAATAAAAAAATTACACTATGAATTGATTAGCAAAGCAATTCGCAAAATTTTTAATCTTTTGGGAAGATCTTAAACCTTGAAAGTTTTTTTTATCAAACTGAATAAATTGATTCTTGAATCGATTCAGTCCTAACTAAATTGATTCTTAAATCAATTCAATCCTGATCAAATCGATTCATCATATTTTCAATCTTTCGACAAGTGTTTCAAAATTTCTAAAAAATTTTATTCTACTACATGAATTGATTCTAGAATCAATTCAAAGATTGATTTATACTTACATAACTTGATTCATGCAAGATCTCTAAAATCATTTTTAGTACAAATTTCTTAACTAATTAGAAGAATCATTATGTAAAGGGGAGCTTAAATTTTTAATAATATTGATATTATGGATTATATTTTGATATTTTTGCTTTATCTTGATTATGATTTCTGATTTTATCAACATTTTCTACTTCACTCCGTGTTGAAGCACTATTTCTTTTTGAAGTGCCAAAAGGGGGGATAAGTAATGGGATTTTAGATTAAAAAATATATTGAGAAGAGTATATTAAGATTGAAGAAATAATAGAAAAATGAGTAAAAATTTAAGGAGGAGTAAAGACTCTTATTTAAAATTATTGATTGTGTTCATATTTTGATACTTATCTCAAATTGTTTATCACCATCAAAAGAAGGAGATTGTTAGCTTTGCTATCATATCTTCTTCTATTTTGATGTTGAAAGACAATTTTAACTAATGTCATGATTGAACTATGAGTTTTTAGTGTTTGTTGATTTTGTAGATTTAAAGTTGATCAAGTGACATTCAAGAGATCCGCTATAGATTTAGTACTTTTGTTATTTTTACCAAGACCTTTTGTAAGTGTGTTCTTATTCAATTTGATCCAAATGAGTTTCTTAAAATAGATAAATTGAGGGAGAAATAAATCAAGTGAAACGAGCTTAAAATCAAATATTTTCTAACTAAGTTTTCAAATGCTTTCTCACAAGTGCAAGTTTTATAAAAATTATTTTTCACTATGTGAATCGATTCACAAATTGATTCATATTGAAAATCTTATAAAATGTACTTGAATCAATTAGCTAATGGATTCATGAAGAAATGTTTTGAAAAATGCTTTTACCAAAAGTTAAAAAAAAAATTGAATTGATTTGATAATTGATTCATGATTTTTTTACATTATAGGCTAAATCAATTCATATATTGATTCAGTCATAAGTTCTTTATGATCTTTATAGATGAATCAATTCATTAGTTGGTAACCACTCTGAATCGATTCACAAATCAATTCATAACTTAAAAGTTAGTTGTTTTTCAAATATAGGTTATCACATTATATATAGTCTTTGGTGTCATTTCAACATAACAGTTTTTCATATCTTCAAGTGCAAAAATAAAGAGAAAAATAAGAGCTATAATTGATTCATCTTTACCTCAACAAAGATCATCTAATTAAAGTTCTTGGGTCAAATCTATGAAGAACACACACTGGTTAATTGAGATTTACATATCAATTTGGTATTGTATTCCTAACTTTTCTATTCTTGGTTCAATTTTTAGATTTCTAGGTTGATAGAAATCTAAGATACAAAGGTAGAGATTGATACTCCCTTTGCATTTTCTTTAGTTGTGAAGTTAATTATAATTAGTTAAAGGTGTAGAGTGATTTGTATCTATATGTTAGCAAGAGCCCAATCAAATTTTATGTATGAACTGGTTTGCAAGAGCCTAGTTAAATCTTGCATTTTGTTAATAAAAGTGACTATCTGGTTAAGGATTGTCCAGTGGATATACACTTCAATTATAGTATCAATTGAAGTGGAACCACTTTAAAAATCTTGTATTCTTTATTTTCTTTTTGCAATTATCTTCCTGTTGCAATTCTGATTCAACTATAATTTTGGTTTAATTGATTAATCTGTCATTAATTTTTATATTACATCTAATCAGTGACTCCAATTCATTCTTTATTATTCAATAAACATACTCTGATTATTCTCTTTAAAGGCTTCCACTGTTGTTAGAACAAATCAGAATCCAATCTAAATAAAAAAAGGTATTTCTTCAAAAAAGGAAAGATCATTGTAATATTTGGGACCAACATCCATAGTTAAGAGTCTTTCCTTTGATTAACTACCTATAAATCTTTTCTTCCTAGTAGATTTTAAGGGTTACTTTTTGGATATATGCAATTAACAGTCCATAAGTAATTTGTTCATATGAGATACTCCCATTGAATTTGTCCTTAATTTTGTCTTTAACATTTTCTCCTAATGTTTTGGGAAAACTGGCTAGAAATTTATCTTTCAAAAAGGGTTGATTCCTATTAGCCTTAGAGTAAATTTGACTAAAGAAGGTATCCTTATACTATCTAAAGTTGCTAAGAGATTTAGGCTTAAGGTTTAAAAGTAGTTCAGTTGATTTGTCTCTCCATAGGTTAGGATCTCCTATGGTATTTTGGGAATTTGGTTCTAAGGTACCTAAGGTTTCTACCTTAGGTTCTTCTTCCCCAAAAGCTTTATCTAAAGCTTGAAAATTTGTACTGAAACTATCTCTTAAAGGTGACTCAGGGATACCTACAAATTTTCCTAATTTGCGATCTAAGACCATAGCCTTAGCTATTTCTATTTTATTTGTCAAATCTAACTTATGAGATCTATTGAGTTGTATCTCATAAGGTTTGGACAAAGGTTGATCTATTTGCTTAGAACTACTTCCTGAACTAAAGATTTCTCCTATTTAGATAGATTTTCTAATGATTGGTTATCCTGATGTTTAAGGTGGAGGTGAAAGTTTAGAAACTATCCTTTCTCCTTTGGAAGTTATTTGGGTTTAGGTAGTCCTTGTGATAATGCTAACTGACTTACCAAATGGATAATTTATTTCTAGTTTTCCCTTTGCATAAACTTTGAACCAATCAAAGAAGGGAACATTTATCTTAAACTCTTTTATGAAGTTCATCTATTTGTCATGAATTTGGTCCAAATTTTTTCTTTGGAAGTATGAAAGAAACCATTATCTCTAAGGAGTATTTTCCTCTAAGTAAAAGTCTTCTTTCATACATTTCATGTCAATTTTGAAATCAGAAAAGTCTTTCTTTTGGTCCATATTCATTTAACATTTGGATAATCATTGATCATTGTAGAGCAAAATAGAGATAAAGAAATTCCAAATTCTTCATCTTCAACTTGTTATTTTCCTTTTGAAACATTTTTTGAATAAATTGGTTTGAGTATCCTAGAGGTATTATCTATTGCTCTAAGATTAATAGCAAATAAAGACCTCTTAAGATTGGATATATCTACCTACATAGTTGAATTAGAAGCTATAGATCTTCAAGGATTTTCTAATTTAGGTAATTGTTCAGGTTTAGTAACCTTAGGTATTTCTAGACTATCTCTATCTATTTCGAAGGATTTTTCCCTATTTAAAGAGTTATTTAAAGAAGTATTTGTAGAATATAAAAATTTGGAAGACAGAATATTAGTCATATAATTTGACATATTTGTAATAATTTAACATATTTGCAGAAAATTTAAATAGCAGATAGCAATAGAAAGAAATCCCATATATAAACAGAAAAAAGAAAAAAGTATAAAATAAACAATGATAAAATGAATTTTTAAGCCTTTTCCCCGACTTTTGTATATCTCGGCCTCCAAAGATATACAATTTTTTATAGAACAAAATAACGATACAAATAAGTATCTTCAAACTTTAGGATCTCAGCTTTTAGCTTGTGAAGTTGTAGAATCCTCAAAAGGCTCAACTAGTAGATCAATAGAAAAGCCTTTGTTTAAACCTTATGAAATCCCACAAGATAAACAAAGAAATCTTAATAAGACTCAGAGATCTGAGGCAATACTACAAATAATAGGATGATAGAACAAATAGATCAAAAGCTCTCTAAATCTATAGTTATTCCTGACACTCCTCCACTTGATAGGTTGAGTAAGAATATCCAAACTTTAGACAAGGCTTGTAAAATATCTTTAGATGCTAAAGACCAAAAAGTAGAAGCCATCAAAATCGTAGCAAATTGGAGACTGTCTAGGAATCCTATGCCAAATTTCCCATAGCAAACTTCAATAGACAAACCGCTCATTATTTAAAATCCCTACTGTTAGTATTAGTGGAGATTCTCAACCTTACTAAAGAAGTTATTAACCTAGCTAATGTGATTGCTTTACTATCTTAATTTCTATGGTTTTGATGTTGAAAACAACTTTGAATCTGACAATATTTTTTAGTGTTTGTTAGTTATTTTGCAAGATCAAAGTGTATAAGATTCAAGAGATCCATAAATAGTTTTAGCAATTATTTTATTTTTAATAGGATCTTTTGTAAGTAAATTCAAATCAATTTTGATTCAAGAAAATTTCTTATAACTGATACATTGAGGTAAAAATAAATCACTTGAAGTGAGCTAAAATCAAATATTGTTCAAACAAAGTTTTCAAATGATTTTTCACAAGTGCAAGTTTTATAAAAAATATTTTACATTGTGTGAATCGATTCATGCTGAAGATCATGTGAAAATATATTTGAATCGATTCAGCAATCAATTCACAAACAAAAGTTTTGAAAAATATTTCTTACTGAAGGTTAGGAATTTTTCCTAAATTGATTAAGTAATTGATTCAAGACCTTTTACAATATACTATGATTTGATTCATGCATCAATTCGATCATGAACATTTGTCATGATACTCATAGATGAATCAATTCACAAATCAATTCATTAGCTGGTAACTATTATGAATCGATTCATGAATGGATTTACAAGCATAAAATTAGTTATTTTTTAAAGTTAGTTATAACAACATAAATTACCCTAACCTTAGTTCAAACTTAATCAATTTCATAACTATCACATTTCTACAAGTGCAAAAAAGCATAAAGCTATCAGAGCTGAACTGAATTTATCATCTACCTCATAAAACTTCACAATTTAAAGTATCTTGAATCAAAATTGAAAAGAATTCATATTAGATGTTTGAGATATTTATCTCAAATCTTAGTATTGTATTTCTTACCTATTTCTGATTTTCTATTTTAGATTTCTAGGTTGATAGAAATTGGAGATACAAAGGAAGAGGATGATCTTCCCTTTGCATCTTCTTTAGTTATGAGATTGATTATAGCTAATTGAAGATTGTAAAGAATTCTTGAAATATCTCTCAATTATGAGGTTGATCATAGTCTTTATAAGATAAAAGAATTGTTATATCTAGGTTAGCAAGAGCTTAGCTAAATCTTGTGTTCTATGTAGGCAAGAACCCAGTCAAAATCTTGTGTTGTAAACTGGCTATTCAAGAGTCCGGTTAATTCCTATTATTATTAATAAAAGTTATCATCTAGTTGATGATTGATCTAGTGCATGCACACTTAAATTGTGGTTTCAATTTAAGTTGAACCACTTTAAAAATTAGTATTCTTATTTATTCTTTACTACATTTTGCTATTTTGCTATTTTGTTGCATTTCTAATATCACTACTATTTTGGTTTACTGCAATTTTTAATTTACTGCAATTCTATTTTAATTACTGAACTAATTTAAATTAATCAATCTGAAATTGATTTCCTAATTACATTAGTGACTCCAATATTATCTTGATTATCCAATAGAGTCTTCCTGAAAAATCTTGTAAAACAAGAATCCAATCTCAAATTAAAATGAGTATATATATTTTATATTTGTAAAAAAGGTAAGATCTTTATCTTTTTAGGACCAACGCCTACAACGAGAATAACATCTATGAATGGAATATAGATGGTAAATCTGAACATGAAATCCTAAATCTTCTTTATCAAATGACAATGGTTAATACATCCTACCAAACAGTCCATGGATGCAATGATACAACCATAGTCCATGTTTTAGTTGCAAGATTTACTAGCTAACTCAAAGGATGGTGGGATGAACATCTCACACAAATGGAGAAAAAACAAATTTTGGAGTTTGTTAAGACTGATTCAAATGGTTATGTAGTCTCTGATTCTAATGGAGATGAAATTTCAAATGCAGTAAATACATTGATCTTTACGATCACCAAACACTTCATGAGAGACCCCAGCTTATAGAAAGACAAATCAGCTGAACTACTATCCAACCTTAAGTGTAGAACCTTAGGAGATTTTGCATGACATAAAAATGCATTCTTTAATAGGATCTATTCTAAGTCTAATAGTAACCAACACTTCTAGAAGGAAAAATTCCTTGCAAGACTCCAAGATCCTTAGGAGATAAGGTTAGGGATAAAATTAGAAATCAATTTAATAGGATTATCCTATATGAATAACTTACCTATAGATAACTTACAGCCTATATCTAGAAAGTAGCTCTAAAGATTTGTCAGGATGATAAAATTCAGAGACAACTGGCAAAACAAAGAACTTTAAATAGGAAAGAGATATGTTCTTTGAATGAACAATTTGGATTTATTTGCCCAAAAACCTTTAAACCTAAGCATAGGAGAAGGGCAAAACAAAAGGAGATAGAATCTATAAATCTCAAACTAAAAAAGAAATCCAATAGGAAGAGTTATCATAGGAAACCTAGATATAATCCTCCTCCAAATCAACATATTAGACCAGTCTATTTCATATGTAACAAGCCAAGTTATATCACCAAAAATTGCAGACTCAATAAGAAGTTGAGAGAAATGAAGCTAGAAGAAGAACTCTTAGGAAAATAAATAAACTTCAGACTGAAGAAATAGAAACTTCTAAAAGTGGTGAATCCTCACCTAGAGTAGTAGAAGTAGAAATAGAAAATAGCAAAGCAGTTCAACAGGAGGATTATTGTTCTGAATCAGAAGATACATCATCTTCTGAAAAAGAAATAAGTGTTCTTACAAAAGAGTAGGATCTTCTTTTTGAAGTTATCTACGAACTACCAAATGATGACTAGAAGAAGAATTACTTCCAAAAGCTTAAGTAAACTATAGAAAACCAATCCCAACCAAATCGGTTAAGATAGACAAATACAATTTTAAAAATGTTTTAGATAGATTTAGTTCAGAAAATAGTAAGTCTGTCACTATCCAAGACTTGTAGCATGAACTTAGTTTACTAAAAGAAGAAGTGAAAGAAATATGATCGTCCCAGTAAAGAAATTAGTTTGTAGAAATAAATAGATCTTACCTTTTTTCCGTTGGGAAAGTTGTATACACCTTTATCAAATTTAATGTTACTTTTAATAGATTGTGCAGAAAACTAATATTTAGAAAGTATAAAGATGATGAAAGTTAAAGATTAGCAGTAAGAGCAATCAAGATGTAAGTAGGAGAAGAAAACTAAAGACACAAGCTTTTAAAGTGGTTTAGCTTGAATTGAAACCACAATTCAAGTTTACTATGCTTAATCTTTCTCAACCGAAAGACCTCTAAAATTGAAACAAAAACTATCAGGATTGACAGGCTCCTAAAATGCCAGTCTTTACATTAAAACATAAGAAATTAATAGGTTTCTTGCTATCCTAGAAGAATTAACATAGGGTCTTCTAAACCTATACAGATTTCTAACACCTAGAAACCTCAAATAAATGAAATTGAGTAAGAAAAGGATTGAAATTACAATACCAGAGTTTGAGATGGATATCTCAAACAAACTATAATAATCTCAGATGAACTTTGATCCAGAAAACTTGAGGAAAATCTCAGAAATATTGATGAGATAGAGAGAAAATAGTGTTTTGCTCTTAATGAAACTTTTTTGCACTGAAAATCTAAAGAAAAACTGTGAACGATCATTTATATATTAAAGACAGTTAGGCTTGAATAACTACTATAACCGTCTATAACAGAATAACTGATTTTCAATTATTACATCAATTAACACATTAATTACAGTCTGTTATTACTAACTAATCGGTGTGGAAATTGAAGTGCAATATTTTGCTTGCAGCCTTAACATCAATTACCACATCGAAGAAGCCATTTTTTAAACCTTCAATAAAAAATATTTTCTTCATGCATCGATGTTACATCAATTATGATATGAACTTTTCACAAGTTTTTCAACACATTAATGTGTACATCGATTCATGATATGAAAAATAGTTTTATAAAATCTCATTTTTCTTCAATTGATCTTCAAGTGATTCTTTCTATCTCATTATTTAATTAATAGTTCTAGATCAAACATCATTTGAGCTTATTTACAAAAGATCCT
>JANHAO010030778.1:0-10074 GCA_026873985.1 Saraca asoca
GACCCGTATTCGCCGGTACTAGCTACAACTACACCGTGCGCTTGCGGTTATATTTAAAACGTGCAACAAGTTTGTGCACATCACTCTCATATACTTGAGAAATAATCTCTCGCCGCCATCCATGAGAGTTTTTTGCCAGCTTTATAGTATTAGGAGTATGGGATATCCAGATGGGATCTATTATCTTTCGGCTTGGCATTTTGAGTTCAATAGGATTTTGCCTTGAGGGGATGCTAAAGGTAAATTGAACGAGGGGAATTATAAGACTCACTAGTTTTATGTTTCATATTCGTCTCTGTGTCCCCTTCGTAACTTTAGTTTTATGCTAACCCTAGGTAAGCGAACTGAGGCCATGTGAGCTACTATGAGTTACATCATTATTTCTGACATTTTGTTTTACTCTTTGTAGTCGGGGTTGGTAAAGTGAAGCCAGAGATTGAAGTTAAGGAGGCTGAAGTATTACACCGATTTCTCTCTATCAGTGACTTGAAAAATGATCTGAAATCTTACAAGCTAATTCCATCATTGAGCATTAAGCTCATTAGAGAGATTGGAGCTCGTTGAGTCAAGGAAATCAATCTAGCTCACTTTGAAAATTATGAAAGCATGGTGACATTTATTCTCTAGGATCCACCTTTTGACGAGTCTGAGGAGCTCGAGGTTGCTGCAACCTCACCAGGCCTTGTCATGGTGGCAGCCCCCATTTCTTCAGATCAATCACTTGTGTTGACAGTAACATCTCCTCAGGAGTTAACTCCCTCCTCACATCCTAAGGTGGCTGAGGTGGTTGCAGCTATGGTTGCACCCGAGCCCCCTGCCAAGAAATAGAAGTTGAACAAATGGAAAAAGGTCGCCATCTCTTCGAAGTGAACAACTTGCAAAGTTATGGCTAAAGAGCATCACCCGAGCCTTAGCCCAAACATGCGGGGGTATTTCAATTTTGTTCGGGAAAATATTAAGGAGATTTTAGGATCTCGCACCAGGCCCTAAGTATTGGAAATAGACGAGATCTCAAGTGGAGGGCTTACGCGATACACCACTTGTTAAGGCCTGTTGGTAAATGGTTTCCTTCCACTCTGAATGTCTTGCTCCTTCATGATCTGACTTTATTTATTTAATTTTTTAGAGTCTGTTGGGAATCGTGAAGATGGGGGAGATACTTCAAGCCTGAGAGGAGAAGAATACTAAACTCGTGGAGAACTTGGCTATTGCAATCGCAAAGGCCCTGGAGCTGGGAAATAGGGTGCAGAATGCTGAAGCCGCCCAAAGGGAGGTCGAAGAGGCCTGAGCTCATAAGGTCACAAATCATGAGGCTGTCACATTTGAGCTTAACAAAGCCATTGAGGAGCTATAAAGAGTAAAAGGCAATCTGAATATGGTAATCCATTGCCATAATTCAGTAATGCAATAATTCAAAGCTACAACACGATAAGCTGAGATTGTGAGGGCAGAGCTTGAGGCAACCAGAAGAGAAGTCACTCTAAAATAAGAGGAGGTTGACTAGGTCAAGGCTGAGACTGCTGAGTAAGTCACAAAGGCTGTAGAAAAAGTAGAATAAAAAACATGCTCTTCTTTCCTATATACTCTATGGAAGCGGCACCCAAACATGGATCTTTCCTTCTTTGGGGAGGATGCCCTAAGGGAAGTAAAGAGCTTTGAAAAGAGAGCTACAAAGGCTACAAGGATCACTCTTTCTAGCAAAGGTGCGAGACCAGCAAGCAAAGGCCCCTTACAGAGGGAGTTATTCACAGAGAAAGAGAGAGAGAGAGAGCGATCCACAAGCGGTGAAAGCTCCTGATAACCAAACAAGGGATGGCCTGGTTGCCATGCAAGACAAACCTACCTCAGCTCCCAAGAATTAGACCTCTTAGGATAGAATTTCACAACTCTAAATTTCATCTTTAAGCTTTGTACCCAATCATGAACTTTTTATGAATTCACCTGATCGGGGTATTAAATTTTCATATTTCGCATCAAATGCTTATTGAGAACAATATGCAGGCTAACATAGGTAGACCCTGCAAACCACTACTCAGTAATCATTAAACAAAACATCCAATAAGTCAATTGACTTTAGTGAGCAAGGCATAATACATGATCAAATACTAAAATGATTGCATAAATTGAAGTAAACGGGTTCCTGCTAAAAAATCATAAAAGGATATATGCAAAGTCAAATGTCCAATTGGTCATATTAATGCTCCCTAGATAGCATGAGATTTGAGTGCTTGATTAGGCAGCATAAGAATTACAAACAGTAGGTTATGTATGAGGATCGTGAGCAATAAGTCACATAAAAACTGTAAACAGTAGGTCATGTAATTGCTGTGAGCAATAGGTCGCATGATAGCTACTAATAATAGGTTGCATGATAGCTGCGAGTAATAGGTCGCATGATAGTTATGAGCAATAGGTTGCATGATAGTTGTATTGGCAATCTTGTGCCAGATTGGGGGTAATCTTGCACTCAAATGGTTGGCGATCCTGTGCCAGATTGAGGGAGATCTCATGCCTGAATGGCCAATCTTATGCCAAACTAAGGGCAATGGTTGGCGATCCTGTGTTAGACTGAAGGTGATCTCATGCCTGAATGGCTAGCGATCCTATGCCAGACTAAGGGCAATGGCTGGCAATCCTATGCAAGATTGAGAGCGATCTCATGCCCAAATGGCTTGTGATCTTGTGCCAGACCAAGGGCAATGGCTAGTGATCTTATGCCAGATTGAGGGTGATCTCATACCCGAATGGCTGGCGATCCTATGCTAGACTAAGGGTAATAGCTGGCGATCCTGTGCCATACTAAGGGCAATCTCATGCTTGAATGGCTGGTGATCCTGTGCCAGACTAGGGGCGATCTCGTACCTAAATGGTTGGCGATCCTACACCACACCAAGGGTCATGGTTGGCAATCCTATGCCAGACTGAGGGCGATCTCATGCTTGAATGGCTGGCGATCCTATGCCAGACCAAAGGCAATGGCTAGCCATCCTATGCTAGATTGATGGTGATCTCATGCCCGAATGGCTAGCAATCTTATGTCAGACCAAGGGTGACGGCTAGCGATCTTGTGCCAGACTAGGGGCGATCTCGTGCTCAAATGGTTAGCGATCATGTGTCAGACCAAGGGCAATGACTGGTGATCCTATGCCAGACTGAGGGCGATCTTGTGCCCAAATGGCTAGCAATCCTATGCTAGACCAAGGGTAATGGTGATCTTATGCCCGAATGGCTGGCGATCATATGCCAGACTAAGGGCGATGACTGGCGATCCTATGCTAGACTGAGGGCGATCTTGTGCCTATCTGATATTGAGTGAAATCTAACTTTTAGCATTAAGAACTCTAGGATAAATGACGTTCGGCGTAAGATTACCAAGTGAATTTGTACTTGAACTTTCCTAAAAATTTATTCAGAAAATATTAACCATTAGATTCCAAAGACAAATTGGAACACTTCATTTACATCCAAACAATATTAAAGAGAAAAGTAAAAGATGCTAAAGCCACTGTAGTCATGGACGCTAGAGCTATTAATGTTGTTGGGTAGCTGGCTATACCACATAATGTCTCAAGTGTCCCCTCTTGATGAGGTCTTCGATGGCGTCTTTAAGCGCCTAACATTCTGAAGTATCATGCTTGACTTTGTCATGATAGGCACAAAATTATTATCTGTTGCATTTATGCTTGTTGTGAGTTTTTAAAGGTTAGGGCCTCTCGAAGTCCTCTCTATCCTTTTCGATCATGTAAATGTGCTTCGAGTATTTGACAGGGTGCTATAGCTGTCATGGTGACCTAAGTGTTGAGGCTGCTTATTTTTGGGCTTTTTCATAAGTCAGCTATCAAAGTTGTCTTGGACATCTTCGTTCTCGTTCTCGTTCTTTCAACTAGAGTTGTTTGCCTCTTCCTTGTTTCCAGACCTCTTTAAGTCGAAGGCTTCTTCCCACCTGATTTCTTTAGTGGCTCGCTCATAAAATTCAACCATCTTTACAAAGTCCAACTGAGATAGCCATAAGGATGCTTTCGTCTGATTGGTTTTCCACATTATTGACTTCACATCTGAGCCTAGAGATATAGTCTTTTAGAGACTTGTCTCTTCATTGGAAGATCGTCGCAAGATGGTAAAGTGGTGCGAGCTGCCTCTTCAGCGATCTATATTAATAGATGAATTTCTTTCGGCATTCTTCCTAGCTGCTCATGTTGTGAGCTAGGAGATTCTTGAACCATGCCTAGGGAATGTCCCCTAATGTAGCTAGAAAGACACGACACTTAACCAGAGGATTGGTTGTTTGAAGGTCCATCTGAATATTAAATGTATCTAGATGGTCATAGGGATTGTTGTCCCCATTATATTGTGAGATCAAGGGGACTTTGAGCTTGTGAGGGAGCAACTGCTTCTCTATCTCGCTGGTAAATGGACTCCATTGTTCATAGTAGTCCTAATGGTCCTAAGGCACAGGTTACTCTTCAAGCCACTACACCCTATGGAATAACTCTTTGATTGTGGGATCCTACGTATTAGACCAATGGCTAGGGGATCGATGGCTCTTTGAATCCTTTCGGCTATGGGAATGACAATCATGATCCGAGATTGTATGCGTGATCTGGCTCAAGATTCCTTTGTGGCGTAACTTTTCATGTCATTGATCACCTTCATTATTGCTCTTGTGAGCTTGATGGGCCTTCGACCTCAATCGTGAATTATGTGAGTGAAAGGTCCAGTTCGTTGTGCTCCCCTTTGAAGGATTTTTCCTACTGTGCTCTTAGTTGCTGGGGCCCTCCCCTGGGCACTGTAGCCCTAACTGGTGCTTGCACACCTTAGGCCTATGCATGAGCTAATGCCTTAACTACATTGGCCAGTTCCTTTACAGTATTTTCAAGCGTTTTCTAATGCTAGTGCCATTCTAGAACTTTGTTAGCCTCAGGAACAATAGGCTGGTGATGAGTTTGTGATATCATATTGATGACAAGATTTGTTATGCAAATAGGTGAGATGCTTACAACAGGAAGGGTAGAGCACCCTAAGTGATGATCCGTGTTGCTCCACATGAGCCTCAGGTTGGTGAGTGGCAGCACTAGCGCTCCTGGTGACTCTTCCTCTTACCATGGTAGTTATGCAGTAAATGAGGGAAGAAATGTAGTGGGGACTCTCCTTCTAGCGCCAAAATGTTGATGGAAAAATTTGGTTTTATGGATCCAAATCTTAGTCAATAGAAACGGTTCTTGAAACCCCCAGGCTGGAGGCCAATAATGCAAGTCTAAACTGAGGAAAAAGATAGAATGAGGGAGAGTGATGAACATCAGAGCTTTTAACATGGTTTAGCTAAAGCCAGTTTGGCCCCTACGTCCATGGTGGTTTTTATATATCAAAATATGGTGGTTTCTCAGTGCAGTGAAGTAGAGCTACTATAATAATGCTCTCTCACTATTTTAGCAGAATGTTTGCCTGTCCTTTTTTCAGCTTAGTTTGCAGAGATTTCCCTCCTCTTATTTATAGAGGCTAGAAGATTACAATTGTAATTACTCAATTTGTATTTCTGTTACATCAAATAATAAATATACAAGACTACATAGACTCCCGCAATTCAACTTCTACAGGTTGCTTTCTACATATGGGCCCTCTTGTAAGCTATTGGCTACAGAAAGGCTTTACAGGTTGTCTGTGAGTGGTCGTGTCCTTGATATGGCCTAAATGAGCTTCAAGCTGGGTGAGGTACTATGTCCAGCAAGCTAATGCTCTCATCCTAGGGTTATCATTGTCCTCTAGCCAGCAAAAATGAGCTCACACTCGGTGATGTGAGCCTGTATTGAGTGTATCATTGGCTATGTGAGCTGGGACTTTTGGTTACCCTAGGCTTGCCTTAGTCTCATTCTAAGTCTCGAGCTTGCAGCTCATGAGCTAGCGATCCGGGGGCTCTATCGAGCGACCTCAGTGCTTCGGGTGATCTGAGCCTTTTCTGGCTGAACTCACCTTCTATTGGGCCTTTACCAGCCCATTTGCATGATATCGAAAAACACCTATAATAGGACTCGATATTATGATGATATAGATGTTAGTTATTATTTTCATTGAATTATTATCCATCTTATTTTTCCAGGATAGAATTTACAGTATCTTGAGAAACTAAAAAAAAATCCATAGAAGAGTGAGTCTGGGGCTTAGTGAATAAAACATATCAAACTTATGAACACATTAAGCAACAAAGCATGTACAAACACAAGCATTCATATTCTTTCTGTTTAGCTATTTCTCATTGAATCTTTCATAAGCAATCATTGACAATTAGATATTTGAATATAAAGAAACTTACATTATATTTCTTTTGAACATGATGCTGAGTTAGGCTCTTAAAATCATCGGCCAACATTTTAGCACACTTTGTATTCTAATCATGTAATAATATTTTGCAATAGTTCATATGATACTGGGCCATTCAAATATTACATAACAAGAAATGTAAATCTCTTTGTTACTCTGATCCAGCTTTATCCTACACAAACTTAGCCTTATCCCTCCAATCCATCCTTATCCCACTTATCAATTTAGAACACATAGATCTAGGATCCGATTCATAATTCTCTATCATACCTCATCAATATCACATGATCATATGTCAATATCATTCATAGTGTCATACACCATTTATAATTCATAAATGCCATCACACTTTATATAACCATGGTATTCATAATAAATACACTAAATCATTCCCATTCTTATACATAAGCAAGCTTTATGCCACATAATCATTTATTGTATATGATAATAATTTCAACAACAATCATAATATCACAACTTCACATACTATTCAATATTTCTATACATTATCAGACTTTACACAATAATACTACTTATAGTAACTACATTTCCACAATCACAGTCATTTATTATTATCTTCATATTTTCTTGTCTATTAATCACTTTAGTTTATAAATTCATTGATTGGATACTCTTGTATACATAATAATTCTATTCTTTGTTATCAACATGATTTATATTTTTATAAACTCTATTTATTATGTTTGAAATATTTAGATTCATTATAAGAGTAATTTAAAGAATTTAGAATAAAATTAGGAGAAGTAGACATTAATTAAAATAATATAAAATTTGTTAAAGGGGCAATCAGGATCGTGATTAGAATCGTTGAAGAAAATGAACATGATCGCGATTAGAATTGGATAACTTATTTGTGAAGAGATTGATTCAACTTAAGGAAATGTAGTAAAGAATATGAGTCTGTTTACTTAATTTTGAAAACTTTTAGGAAGTTTAATTTTAAATGCGATCAGAATCGCAATTAAAATTGAAAAATAGAGCAGGGAATGTTAAATCGAATTATCAAATTTTAGTTCAAAATTCAACTCGAATCGGTCAAGAAAAACTATAGAATTTTTGCAAGCATGATCATGGGTTTAGTTCAAAAGGTGTGATAGAAAAACAAGGGAAGCTATTTATAAGGAAAAATCTCACTATATGACCTCACTTCTACATGTTTTATTGGCTCAAATGTACACAAAATCCATTCATTTCATTCACCAACTAATTAGTTCATTGATCAAACCATTTAATCATAAGTCATACCTCAATCACATAACCCATTTTCATCATTTATCTTCATTTATTCAATAGATCACAATCAAAAAAAATATATTAATTCACAAGAGTGGTAAGAAATATTCACCTTGATAATTGGAAATATAAAGGTGTAGCTAATCACACCAAATCTATCTATGCTCTTCAAGAACACAACAAAGAGTCTATTAGCTTCCAAACTTTTCCAAAGATTTCTCTCTTCAACTAAGTTTATATACTTAGATTATAATTTAATTTAACAGAAACTAGCTATATCTACAAGATTCAAGCTCTGAAATGTTAGAAAAATCAAGTTGATTTGTGGGTTGAATAGTGGCGTGAACAATAGCAAAAATTTTCAAAAATTCATTTATGAAGCATCACCCAATGAATTAGCATGATTTTGTTATCAAATTGAAAAGGAAAAAGAAAAAAATTCACTAGTAAAAATTTGAAAAAATAATAGGAAGAATTGATGAGCTTACTTGTAAAGAGAGAGAGAGAGAGTGGAGCTAGAAAGAGAAGTTGAGAGCTTGACAAAGAAGATGAGAGAGTTCTACATGACTTTATTTTAGCCAAAGCTGAGAAAAAGGGAAAAGGAAGCCGACTGCTAGGAGGGTAAAATGGGAAAAGTGAAAAAAAATAGTCAACTTCTCAATAACTATAAGTTGACCATTTTTCCCTTTTTAGTAATTTTCCTATTTTTTTCATTTTGAACTCAAATTTAACATACTTGCCAATCACCAGTAATCACAAAATTTTAATACAATTTAGTTAAATTATATGCCTTCGTGATGACTCTAATTTCGCACTCAACCAATATACATAACCCTAGTTCAATATTTTCAAAATTTTATAGAAATTAATTCTCAAAATATGAATTTCTATCATTTGAATCTTTATAACAATAACTTAATCTCTAGAATATTCCCAAAATTTTATATTTTTTTATTTCTACTATATCTAAGTCTCTTACAATTTCAAAGTCTTCAAAATTTTTATTTTCCTTATTTTAATAGCAAAAATTGATTATTAAAATATCTGAGGTATTATAATTCTCCCCCTTAGAAAGAATTCATCTCGAGTTCAAAATATCATCGATAAGTGTACTAGAACAACTATTGATTCTTATATTCATCCCTTACTAAATAATTGTGAATATTGGTTTTACATGTCAACTTCCAATTCTCATGTAGATTCTCGTTCATCATGTTGTCCTCATAATACTTTCATCATAGGAACTTCTTTTAATCTTAATTTTTGAATTTGTTGATCAAGGATAACTGTTGGTTGCTCTTTATAAGTTAATTTGGCATCTAGTTGAATTGATTCTTCTTTAATGATATGAGATTCATCCGGAATATACCTTTTCAACATAAAGACATGAAACACTGAGTAAATTCCTTGCATCTCATTTGGCAACTCCAATTGATATGCCATCGCTCCCATGTGTTTGATAATTTTAAATGGTCTCACATACCATGGTGCTAACTTTTCCTTTTTGCTGAATCGCATAATTCCTTTCATAAGGGATACCTTGAGAAACACTCGATCATCAATCTTGAATTCAGGATTTTTCCTCCTATTATTCATATATGACTTTTGTTTATCTTGAGTTGCTTTCATTCTCTCACAGATCAATTGTATCTTCTCAACTACATTTGCTACAAGATCCAACTCTAATAACTTTGCCTCCCTAAATTCAAACCAACCTACTGGAGATCTACATCTCTTCCCATATAATGCCTCAAATGGTGTCATTTGAATACCCAATTGGTAATTATTGTTATAATTGAATTTAGTAAGTGGCAAGTACCTTTTCCAATTTTCTTCAAATTTCATTACACATGCTTGAAGCATATCCTGTAGAATCTGAATTGTTCACTCCAATTGACCATCAGTTTGTGGATGGAAAGTAGTGCTAAATAGTAGTTGAGTACCTGATGCTTGCTGAAATGACTGCCAAAAGTGATAGGGAAACTGAGTACTAAGATCCAAGATTATTGTCAATAGCACACCATGTAAAGGATGTTGGATTTTGATGCAACAAGCATAGCAGAAAATAAAATTTTTGAAACCTACCCAGGATCCATGTGCAAAACATAATCAGTTGGTTAAGATAATACCTTATAATGTTGTGATTTGATGCAGAAATCACTAACACAAATTGACGAATCTGCGTCTTTATGATATCCACACATGAGAATGATAAAACCCTAATCACCACTTTTGTATTGTTGGATGGAATAACCTCTCTCACTGCCTTTCTGCTAGGAGACACCTGTTTCTCTATTTTTTTGGAAGCTCTCAATCATTTTCTCAAAAACCCTTTTGTATATTTCTATATTTTTTTCTTTTGCTATTGCCTAAAAGTTATATTTATAACTCTAGGGTTTAGTGAGAAAAGACCTAGGCCTAGTCCAACTGAGAGTCCTAGTCCAACAGAAAGTGTGGAAAGGCTTATGGGCTTAAGTTATTCACTTAGTCTAACTAATGTCAATA
>JANHAO010030779.1:0-10079 GCA_026873985.1 Saraca asoca
TCTTGCTTCAATATAAGCAATGGGTCACGGTTCCATTCAAACCTGATTGTAGAGAAGTGATCTTGGGCTCCATTTTAATTTGAATGCATGTCCACTTCCAAGCTTGTGGCGTGATTCTTATCAGCCCTTGCTATCATATACAAGATTTCTATTAACCTAAAAACCTAAAAAGAAAATCAAAGTAAGATAGAAAATATAGTACCAGAAAAATTTAAGAGAAAATTCTCAAACAACTATTGTGAATTAAGCGGGGCTTTGATTCAAAATCTCTTGATTGATTGAGAAAAAATAGTGAGATGAAAGATAATCTTGTTTTGCTCTATTTTTTTAGAGAATTTCACGCTTGAAGAAGAAAGAAAACTATGTATCCTATTTAAAAACTGAAGGAAGTTAGGTTTTTATAACTATTGTAATCATTTGTAACAAAATAATTGATTTTTAGTTGATGAATTTATTTTTGAATCGATTCAAAGAAAAATCCTAACTTTCAGTTTAAAAAAATTTTCAAAACTACTCTTCATGAATCTATTGATGAATCGATTCATTTAGATTTTTGAAAATGAATCGATTGATGAATTGATTTATAATGTGTAAAATAGTTTTTATAAAAATCTGTATTTATAAAGATATTTGTTTGAAAAATATTTGCTTTCTTTCAAGCCGTTTGTTTATATCTCACTATATTAGTTAAAAAATATTTGAATCAAATCTCATTTTGATTTTACTCACAAAAGATCTTATAAAAATAAAATAATTTCTAATTCTAATTTGGTATCTCTTGAATCATATGTACTTTGAATATGCAAAACAAATAAAAATATTAAAATATATAGATAAATAATTTTGGTTAAAATTATTTTTCAACATCAAAACCAAGAAATATGTAGCTAAGGTGACCTAGGCTAATAATCTCCCCCTTTATTATGATGACAAATAATTTCATATTAGATTTAAAGTAAATTCAAAATAGTTGTTTAAATTTAAAATTTATAAGATTTTATATCTTTTCTAAAAAAAAAAATCCTCATTAAAAAAAATTATTTCTCCTTTTTTTTTTTTTTACAATTTTTTACTTTTTGAAATTTTCTCCCCCCTTTTTTGATTGAAAATAATATCTCATTTGAAATTTATCATTTTTACTTAGAGATATCTAAAATTTATGGGATTTTATTTGAAAATTCCATATTTCTCCCCCTTTTGGTACATAAAAAAGTAATAATATCAAAAATATGTACCAAAATATAATATCAACATTTGTATCTCAACTTTTGGAATTAAAATCATGTATCAACTTAAATCATAATATTAGAATAAAATCTAAATCAAAATGTAATATCCATAAAAATTTATACTATCCATAATTAGGATGTAATATTGATAAAAAACCTGTACAAATTGCAGCAATCATAGTAATGAAAATATCTAATATATATATCTTCCAGAATTAAAATATCAAAATAAAATCTAGAATTAAGATGCAATAACCATATCCATGAAAATATGAAACAAAGTCAAGTTACATCATTGAAACATAGTCTGAAAAACAATAACAAGATAGGGGAAAATAGGACTATGGGACACAAATATGAGATAGTAAGATAAGCACAAATAACTACTCTGCAGAGGTGAGCTAATTCTTTGTAATTCTTCATCTTTATCATGTTGTTGTAGTCTCTATTTGATTTCTTGAACTTGAATCTCAAGTGATTTGAGCCTTTGGTTGATCTCATTGTCTCTCTTATGGCTTTATTCTTCCATATGAGACATTGTTTCTTTTATAAGGTCAAATCACATTTCTTAAGCATCAAATATTTTATTTGTTTGATTAGACATGTATTTGTGCATCCTTTCTATAATTTCAGCTATCCTGGCTTTAGCTTTAGTAGAAATTCCAATTGAGCTTGAAATTTCTCCAACTTGTTGTGTGGGTTTTGTTCTCTTTTTGGTCCATTTCCCTTGTTCATTTTCTTTTAAAACCCATTTTGTGTAGATATGATGCTATAATCATAGTGGTTGCACTTGGTGGTGCAATCAAAATTTCATCAGAAAGCTTTATTTTGAATTTGGTAAAGAAAGGTGTAAGGATCATGCCATACGGAGGAAAACCAATATCTGTTCTCTTGGAACATTCACTCATTAATTTCAAAATGAAATATGGAAAATTGAAATCCATTTGATTTTTAATGATCCACATTAAAAATAGTTCATCTTCCATAATTTGAGTAAAATTGGTGATCCTTGACAAAATATTTTGCACAGAACATAATGTAGGATCCTGTTTTCAAAAGACAAGTTAGTTATAAGCAATTTCCCACTACCATCTTTTGGGGTGGAATAGGGAAATAGCATTCTAACAACAAGTTTCTTACTATATCTAGGAAAAGATCGTATAGTAAGCTTTGGCATTGGGTTCTTCATACCAAATTCATTAGCAAAAAGTTCAGAATCCACAACCACGTGCTTATGCATCACATAGCAAGATAATTTTCCATCAACATTAGCAAGATTGGCTAAAACATTTTCACTAACCTAGGATAGGCTATTCCTTTAAAGGTCAAAATTTTTTCTAACCTATACTTTGCTAACAGTTGAGGCAAATGGGTTGTTTTTAGCAACTGATCATTGAAACATTTTAAAGGTTCTATTTTCTATTTTCTAAAGAGAGATAGGTAGCATACTCATTGAAGGATTGGAAGAATGACTCTTCATCTATTGGTTGAGTAGTTGAGTAGCTTTCACTGGTGATTTGTCCTTGTTCTTTGCTGTGAGTTTGATCCTTTTTGCCATTTGTGTTGAGATTGTTGAAAAAGAGTGAAGTTTCAGCACCTAGGGTTTTTTAGGTTTTCATCTAGGGCTTTTTGATTTAGGCTATTTTTTGTGAAATCAATCAGTTAAGATGATTTAGAATTGAGTTTCTAATATTTCTATGGAAGAATTTTGGGTAACAAAGTGTTTGGGAATGAGTTTTAAAGGATTTTTTGAGGGAGAGCGTGAGAGAGTTTCGGCCAAGAGTGCTGAGAAAATACTATGAAATGAGTTCAACATCAATTTAGGTATATATAGTATCACACCTTGAATTGATTCACGAATCAATTCAGAGAGCAAAAATTTACTAATGAATTGATTCAGGTTTAAATTTACTCATTGAAATTCATAAAGGAATCAATTACTGGATCTATTCATCTAAGAGTGGATATTCAGCAAATCAATTTATCTAAGAGTTTTTAGAAAAATTTTAGAATTTTGAGTCTTCTTGAAAGTTTATGAAATTGAGTGAATCAATTATAGAATCGATTCTTTATGCACATTATTTAAGAAGTGAATCAATTACAGAATCAATTCAAAAACTCATGAAAAACCTGGATAAATGTGAATCAATTATAGAATAAATTCAGGGATCTTAAGTTTAGTTTTTCTAATTTTTTATTTTCCTAAGGGTTTTTCTTGTTATTTAACTACCCAGTTAGTATCATAAATCACTTGAAATCTCAGATTCTCTTAATGTACCTTCAAAACAAAGTTAGCAACATCTCTAATGCTTAAGTTGGTAATTGTAATATACAAATTGAAATATGAAAAAGAAGAAAATTTACTAGAGATTATAGGGGGTTTATCATTGTTTGTCTTGTGGTGAGTGCAACTTCTATTCTACACCATGATTTGCTTTCTTTTCTCTCACACAAACTTGCAAAACTAGAATTAAGTTTGCTTGGCTAGTACCTAGTATGTTTTGGGTCCAAACTTGTTAGTAAACTTAATAAAAACAATAGATAATTTTGGCAACCACACTAGTTTTTCATTTGGTTTCGATAGATATGGTCCATTCCTAAATAGACAGTCTCTGATATGATGACCTTTATGATTATAATAATAGCAGGTGATATAGATAGGATTCCATCTCTTGGATCTTTTTTTATACTGCTGTCTATATCTTAAGCCAACTTTATTTTGAAAGCTTTTCTATTTTTCCAGCATGCCACAATTCCAAGTGATATAGATAGGATTCCATCTCTTGGAGGCTATAAGATGTTTTTTTTCTTCTTCATCAGTCCACAACAATTTAGATTTTGGTACTAGAATTCCATCAACAGTGTTATAAGCATTTCCCAATTTTGTGAAATAGGCTGGCAAAGGCTTGGCAACAGACCAAGTTTGAATGAGGAAAGAGTTAAGCTCGCTAAGTCACTGTCCTCATGGACATAGAACAAGATAGATGTCCCAGCTCATTAAGGGATGAGACCCAGCTCGCATAGCCGACAACTCGCTATATGCAAGCTCGCATTGCCAAAGGCAAGCTCACAAGGATCATCCTCATTGTCCAAAGGGCAGCAGTGACCCAGAGTCCCAGCTCATAGACATTTCATCTTACTCAGTGAAAGAGTTCATCAAGGGAAAACCTGAAGCAAGTGCTCTCAGACTTAGTCTGTGGGACCAACTTGCCAGAAGTAACACCAAGGGCCCACCCGTAGAAAGCAACCTTTAGAAATTAGCCAACAGTCTGTAAAAGATATTTTGTAGTAGTCTAGGCTATCTTGTACATTTATTTTGATGTAACAGAAATACAAATCATGTAATTACAATTGTAACCTCCTTATCCTCTATAGATAAGAGGAAGGAGCTCTCTGTAAGGCATCTGAAGTTGAAATACTGTACCAAAACTTTGCTAAAATTTCTCCATAAGCAATGCAATGATACCATAGATGTAATGACCAGTGCCACCTAGTTTTAGCTAAACCACGTTAAAAACCCCATTGTGTTAATCTTATTCTTTGTTTATTTTCTGTTGTTTGTATATTTGTTAACATTTGCACAACTAGATTGCAGTTTGAGTCCACAAGAACCCCTTAGGTTGGCTAGATTAAGCAGAACTGAAATCCATTGTCAACATTTTGGCACGCTTGGTGGGACTCATCTATTCTCTGGTTGTCTCTCTATTTTTTTGTCTAATTTTTTGTTCAACTATAATGGTTAGAGGGAAAGCCATCAGGAAATCAGATGCTGTTAATAACCAGCTTGAGGGTCATATGACAAGTTTTTCCATCGTCGGGCCGCCAACGATTTGCCCCCAACTCGCCACCAACCTGCCATCACTATCCTTAAAACTAATGGAATGCAAACATGGCACCAACATCAGGAAGCGCTAGAAGCTTCAGTGAGAAAAATGGCTAAGGCACTGTAGATGCTAGTGCAAGCACAAGCTCAAGGTTTGTAAAGACTGACCGAGGTCGCAACATCCAGGAATGTTCACCAGCAGTAGTGAGCTGCAAGTTCAAACAGAGCTAATTAAGAGAAAACTTCAGATCACCGCTCATGTGATCAGGAAGATAAGAAAAGCCATCAGGCCTCTAGCCAACAGTCTGGGGCATTGATTTCATCGATAGAAGAATTGCTTCAGAGAGTGAAGCAGTTAGAAGCACACTTTCAAACTCGAGATGATCAAAGTTGCTCAGAGGAACAAACTCCTTTTCCCAAGGAAATTGGGATGGAGCCCCTTCCTCATAAGCTCAAAATTCCTTCTATCTCACTATATAATAGGGACAGCGATCTGCATAGCCACCTGGATATGTTTAATATCTAGATGGATATTTGAACAAGTAACCCCTTGATTAAATGTCATATCTTCCCAACTACATTGGGAGATACACCTCGAGCATGGTCTAGGAGCCTCTTAGCTTATAGTATCAGTGGCTAAAAAGAGTGCCCGAAAAAGTTTCTCAACCAATACAAGGTGCTAAGGAGGCAGCTCACACCCTCTCTCATCTTGCTACTATCTTTTAGCATAGGCATAAGTTATTGAAAGATTATATCACCTAATTCAGGCATGAGCTTGACAACATGGAGAGCCCATTTGATGAGAGCGTCCTGATAGTGATCTTGACAGGGCTTCGTAAGGATGGCAGACTGTATAAAAGCATATACAAATCCTTAGTGGCGGACCTCGATGAATTTTATGATCAAGTTGCCAAGCAAATTAGATAGGAGGAGACCTTTGGTTCAGACAATCAAAGGGACAATGTGAGTAGCTCTGATCAGAGCAAGAAGAAGAGCAATCACAAAAATATTGAGGCCGATTTTGATAGCCATCCAGCGAAGAAGGCTAGGTTTGAGCGACCTCGACACCTAGGTCGACATGAGCATTATAGTGTCCTATTAGATACTTAAGATAGGATATGCACAATAAAAAAAGATAAGGAAGACTTTGGGAGACCTTATCCCGTAAGAACTCCCCCTGAATACTAAGATATGAGAAAATTCTGTGCCTATCACAATGAGTTTGGCCACAACACTTTGAATTGTCACATACTTAGAGGCACAATTGAGGACCTTATCAAAAAGGGTCGATTGAAAGATTATGTGGTGCATCCCACAAGGCAATAGCTTCCACAACATTAGTGAGATCCTGGACAAGAACAAGCCCCCACAATGAGGATAATACACTAATAATGTAATAAGGCGGATAACCACTCTTACTTTTGATTGTTAGTCTTTGAATAAATTGTTGGCATAACACCAGTTCAATGGCAAGTGTTCACCTCTATTGACTCTATAACTTCCTAAGTCCATGCATGCGACCTACTCTTTGGCACTGCATGTATGCGACCTTGTGCTTGTGCATGTGACCTACTCTTTGGCACCACATGCATGCAGCTAGCCTCTTAAGTCCATGCATGTGGCCTACTCTTCGACACCGCATGTATGCGACCTCACGCTCATGCATGTGACCTACTATTTAGCACCACATGCATACAGCCAGCCTCTTAAGTCCATGCATGCGACCTACTCTCCAGCACAGCATATATGTGACCTCGCGCTCATGCATGTGCCCTACTCTTCGATACCACATGCATGCAACCAGTTTTCTAAGTCCATGTATGCAACTTACTCTTTAGCACCACGTGTATGCAACCTTGCGCTCATGCATGTGGCCTACTTTTTAGCACCGCACGTATGTGACCTCATGCTTATACATGTGACCTACTCTTTGGCACCACATGCATGCAACTAGTTTTCTAAATCCATGTATGTGACCTACTCTTCAGCACCACATGCATACAGCTAGTTTCCCAAGTCCATGCACGTAACCTACTCTTTGGCACTGGGTGTATTTGACCTCGTGCTCGTGCATGTGACCTACTCTTCAGCACCACATGCATGTAACTAGCCTTTTAAGTCCATGCGTGCGACCTACTCTTTGGCATCGTACGTATGCGACCTTACGCTCGTGCATGTGACCTACTCTTTGGCACCACATGCATGCAGCCAGTTTTCTAAGTTCATGTGTGTGACCTACTCTTCGGCACCATACGTATGTGACATCGTGCTATACATATGACCAACTTTCTCAAGCATATGCATGTGATCTTTAGCTCATGCATATGACTAACTTTCTTAGGCACCATGTGTACGCAGGCTTCTAATACTTGTACATATGACTAAATTTCTTAGGCACCATATGCATGGTGCTTCATCTTGTACATGACCAACTTTCTCAGGCACCATGTGCAAGTGATTTCAATTGTGCATATGGCTAACTTTCTTAAGCACCAATGCACATAACTTCATCACGTATGTGACCAACTTTCTTAGGCACTACATGCATGCGATTTCCTATCTAGCATGCATATAACCAACTTTCTTAGGCACCATGTGCATGTGATCTTGCTGTGCATATGACCAACTTTCTCAGGCTCCATACACATGTGATATCATATTTGACGGGCACATGACTAACTTTCTCAAGCACCATGTGCACCTGACCTTATGAAACCAACTTTCTCAAGCATCGTATGTATGCAATCAAATGCTCGCAGCTCTCATGTGACCTAATATTCACAGCTCTCATGTGACTAAATGTTCATAGCTTATATGCGACTTCTCATTATTTGTAGCCTTCACATGACCAAATGTTCGTAGCTCGCACATGACTTCTCACTAGGTGCAGCTCTCATGTAACCTATCTATATACTACTCACAACTAAGGCACGTAGATGCTCAGTTCATTGCTTTCTGAGAAGTATTGCTGATTGGTTATTTAAGTACCTCATCTTACTATGATTTGCAAAAATTCATATTATCATTTGTGATGTATAGAACACTCAAACACAATACAACATGCAAGAGTCATGAAGGAAGATTTCAATCATTAAAAGCCTCAACGAGGTAAATTTACACCAAGAAGATTTAGAATACAAGTCAAAATAGAAGAAGCCTACGACTATCACATTCTAGAAAGAAAGACTGGCTTCCTGGAGATGAACTCTAGCCAACACCAGCAAGGGGGACTGGCCAATATGTGAGCTCCTTAGTAGCTAACGGTTCCTTTCCTGACTCATCCCTTCCACTAGACTAAGAAGTCAGTGGATGTGGCTGGAAAGGTGAAGCCTCATAGCATCACTTGGAGGAAATAATCCAAGGCCTACACAAGACTTCCCAATAGCCAATAAGAGAAGCCATTCATGGGGGTCACGTGCAACAAGCTATTCATGCCTTATTGAAAAAACTCTATCAAAAAAGTATGGGCGGCTTGTCTAAGATACCTATCAATTCACTCATTGAAGGAGGAGGAACCCCTCCCCATGCTTTATATAGACTGACCAGGTCTCACCAAAGAATCCAAAAAAGCTCCCAACCACTCCCAGTAAAGGCCTTGGGACAAAACAAGGTAGACCCATCCATGATAGTGAGACATATATAACATGAGGTATGGCCCAGGTCAGATGAAACGACAAGTTAATCAAAAGTTTTGACTGCACGATAATCCATAAAGAAGGCCCTTTGCTAACAAAATTGTTCAACTCCTACCCTGCAAAGTGAGCTGAGAGTTGGGGGGCTTATATTATAGGCATTTCCTAGTTCTGTGAAATGGGCTAGCAAAGGCTCGGCAACAGACCAAGTTCAAATGAGGAAAGAGCTAAGCTCACTAAGCCACTGTCCTTGTAAACATAGAACAAGATAGAAGTCCCAGCTCATTATACGCGAGCTCGTATTGCCAAAGGCAAGCTCGCAAGGATCATCCTTGTTGTTTGGAGGCTAGTAGTAACTTGGAGTCCCAGCTTGTAGACATTGCATCTGACTTAGTGAAAGAGTTTGTCAAGGGAAAACCTGAAGTAAGTGCTCTTAGACTTAGTGTGTGGGACCAACTTGCCAGAAGTAGCACCAAGGGCCCACCCATAGAAAGCAACCTTCAGAAATTAGCCAACAGTTTGTAAAAGATATTTTGTAGTAGTCTAGGTTGTCTTGTACATTTATTTTGATGTAACAGAAATACAAACTATGTAATTACAATTATAACATCCTTATCCTCTATAAATAAGAGGAAAGAGCTCTCTGTAAGGCATATGAAGCTAAAATATTGTACCAAAACTTTGCCAAATTTTCTCCATAAGTAATACAATGATATTATGGATGTAGGGACCGATGGCACCCAATTTTAGCTGAACCACGTTAAAAATCCCACCGTGCTCATCCTGTTTTTCATCTATTTTCTATTGTTTGCTATATTTGTTAACATTCACACAACCAGATTGCAGTTTAGGTCCACAAGAACCCTTCAGGTTGGCTAGATTTGGTAGAACTGAAATCCACTATCAATAAACAGATATCTTAGGATACTCATAGCTTGTTTCTAAAATTTCTAACATGTCCTCATCTAAAGCTTCAATAAAGATTTTGATTTTGTATTTCCAAAAAGCAAAACTTTCATAATCAAAAGCAAGTGGATTGCTCGAGGATGGACAATCAGAGAAAATAGTTAAATTTGAATCCATATACTTTTCAAACAAAAGGAGTATCAAATGTTGGTGTATGCCCTAGAAGCCAATCATAAGATGACTGTTTTGCGTACATTGTACTACATTTTAAAGGCAATTCAATTATTATATTTTATTATATCTACATAATATAAATAAATATAATAATTGTCCCTAGAATGATTTTTTATTCTTAAAATGTCCCTATTCCAGTATTGTTGTGAACTGGGATAGCAATAATACAACGAGACTAGTATGTATGATGACTGATGACCAAAAGTCATGAATATAAGATATCAAGTCATTACATGGGTACATGTTAGAGAACAA
>JANHAO010030780.1:0-10069 GCA_026873985.1 Saraca asoca
CTTCATCTTAATTATGCAATGAACATGATATGCAATATAAGATGAATATACAACCTTTATTATATCCAAATCAATACAGAATATATGGTCATAGATACAATAGAGCTCAATCAAATTAACTCTAAGGCACCTATTTTGACTAACGATTCAAGCAATTATTTCTCATACTCAATCTCATACATCTATCATTAGATTTCAGAGATTCACTTACGAGTAGTTTCATATCTCATTGTACCAAGTACATCATACTAAATCAAAGTTTTCAAGGTCTTAGCTACCATTTTTTTCCATTATATTATTCAATATCATCATATCACATTCCAATATTTCTCAAAATAACAAACAAGTAAAAGCAAAATGCATAAGTATAATAAATCTCCTTGTTACTCCGGTCCAATCTTATCTCGCACAATCCTAACCTTATCCTTCTAAGTCAGCCTTATTCCACTTATCATATCAGAACACAAAGATCTGAGATCTAGTTCATTATTCTCCATCACAACCCAATATTCATATTTCAAGTCTCATAAGAGCTTCAAGTATTGAATGATATCAATTTTATAATAGATACATCATCAAATTCACATCAATACATTCCATCATCATTCATGATATCATGTTCCAATCTAAATCTCATAAAAAGTATCAACATTAAGCAATATGGTCCTCACAATAACTATATCATGACATTCTTATTCAATCATAATTGTAATCACATGAATTACGTTCTATTGTAAATGCACGATACACTCTTTGTTTTATCATATGGCTAGTATAATTAATTCTCATATTAATAATATATATAGCTAATTGTTAAGTTCAATAATATTATATTATAATTGCCTATTTAAGATTTCTTAATTATTAAAATAGCTTTTGCAAGGCTTATATAAGATTAAACCAAGGAAATAGGAAAAAGTTTTGAAAGAAGTGAAGTTAGGCTGAAAATTTAGAAATTTTTGAAAATGCGATTAAAATAGTGAATAGGATCATTGAAGAAATTCAAGTATAGTCGAAATTAGGATTGAGGAGTTCTAGTATGAAAGATTCAATTCTACTCGAAGAAATTCAGTTAAAAATACGAGTCTGCTTGCCAAAATGTGCAATCATTCAAGAAGTCTAATTACAAACGTGATTAGAATTATGATCAGGATTGAAGAATAGGGTAGGAGGATTTGATTCAAATCATAAAAATCTAGTTCAAATTCTGATTCAAATCGCAAGAACAAAATGGTTGGATTTTTACGAGCATGATCATGAATTTAGTTCAAAAGTAATGATTTGACTTGTACGAGCATGTGTTGCATGATAATAATAGAAAAATAGGGGAAGTAACTTCTAGTTCAACACTATACTATAGGATCTCAACATAATATGTTTTGAGAGCTTTAAACAAGCTTAAAACTCAATTATTTCCACACAAAAAAATAGTTATTATGTTATTAAACCCATTTAGTCTCAACTTTACCATAAAATCACAAGAAAAATCCATTTTGTCAACTTGCACCAATAGTCAATAGATTATAAGCAATAAACATCCTATAATTTACAAGAATGGTAAGAATTACTCACTTGAGAACTAGAAACACAAGATCATGATTGAACTTACCAAAACTCTTCAATACTCTTCATAAATAAAGAGAAGCATATTAACTTCTTGGCTATTTCAAAATTTTTCTTTCAACAAACAATTATATACCATTTGACTGTGGTTTCATGGTAAAGAAACGAGCTAAACATACAAAATTTAAGTTCTAAAACTTCAGAAATAATCACATGGATTCTAAAGTGAACAGTAACTGTAAATTTCAAAAATTCAGATCTCGATTTATACTTAGTAAATCCATGTTATTTTGATATCAAATTGAAAAGAAAGAAGAGAGGATTTAATTATAAAAATAAGAGAAATTAATAAAAAGAGATGAATAACTTACTTAGGAAAAGAGAGTGAATGCAGAGAGAAAAAATCTAAACTTAAAGAAGAAGTAGGATGCATGGGTAGCAATTGGGAGAAGCCAAAGAAAAAGAAAATGGAGTCCACTAGTGAGGGGCAAAATGGGAAAAGGAAAAGTCAAATCCTCAACTTTGACTTCACTTAAAATAGTTCCTTTTTTAACATTTTTTTTCTTATTTTCTCCATTTTGAGCTCAAAATTAACATATTCACCAATCACTAGCGGCCATAAAATTTTAACACAAATTAGTTACATTAATTACCTTTGTAACGACTATAATTTTATCCTTACTGTGCATCCGTAGCCCTAATTTCGATTTTTTCTAAGTTTTCTGGAAATTAAATCTTGAAAACATGAATTTAATTTTCTAGGCATTCATAATGAAAATTTCAGTTATCTAAAAATTCCTAAAATTTTTATAATCTATTTCTAATGTATCCAAATTCACCGTAGCCCTAAATTATAGTTTTGAAGTTAAAATTTTCAAATTTACCCTTTTAGAATTTTTCCGGAAGGCCAATTTATTATTGAAATTAACTTTAGAAAATTCAGGATGTTACATTATCAAAGTTGAAAGGTTTTTCATTTTATCTTTATAAAATAATTTTTTTTAATAGTAGGTAAACAATCACCCACAACTATTCAAAAAATTGGGTTTCTTTTTATGGTTTTATTTTTTAAAACTTGCCAATAAAAAAGAGATACTTTCTGTTTTATTTTTAGTATAAGATATTGGTAGTGGTACAAAAGAAATTGCATTTACCAAAAGAATTTTTTATAGTATATGGACATTTAATTAATATGATATTTCTATTTTCACAAGCATTTCGATCTTTCTTAAAAAAATAAAAAGGGGCCTATATGTACTTCGAGTATGTATGTGTGCCCCTCAAGGAAGGAAGGTTCCTCGAGTAATTGACCTTGTTTCTTCTCGAGTCCCACATATTATAGATTTGACATTTCATGCTGTTTTTGTTTTAGTAATAACAAACTTCACTTTCATATACAGCAATATTGCAGCATGTTTGATAAGCAGGAAACCACATAAAACTAGGAACAAAAGCTGCCTGATCCGGCAATCTGCGTTGAAATTCTTAATTAAGAGATTGGCCGTCGTAATGTTTTAGATTCTCATATCCAATCACAGATACAGTGGCCATATATATGGTTTTGATCTTCAGATCTTAAAATAGGGATGTTATGTAGAAAATGTTTCCATTGATTATTATTTTGGAATGAGAGTACCATAGTGGTCAGATATGAGAAAACTAAAGTAAATTAATCCGCTGTTCATTTCGATATATAATAATAAGCAAGATTTCAAATCTGTGTCTGAGATTTAACAAACACTTAAAATAATTTTGTGAATCTACTGGATGTTTGCTTAAATCACCTCAACTACCACACCTAGATTAATTATGAACTGATTCAATTTAATCTGTTGATATTGCACTACAGCACCATGCTTCGTCTTACATTAATTTGTAGTCTCCCAAGATTGACAAGAATATCTTTATGTTCTAAAGGGACTTTTCATATTAACTAGTCTGCACATGATGGAACGAGAAACTGGGTGGTTTCTGTATCATATGCATAGAGGGTCCACTCTGGATATTCATGAATCCAAACTACGTACATTTCTGATGGAGATTCTCGAATTTGTATTTTATAATAACATGGAGACATGGTCTATTTGTTTAGTTGATTACAATGATTTCTCTTGTTTTTAATTCTTTTCTTCGAGGGAAAGCTACACGAATTAACAACAAATACAGTACAAATCAGTTCTATTTGAATCAGATACTAAATCTTAGCCCATGCAAGCACAGGGATAAGTTTCTTATTCTTGACTAAGATTATGGCATTAATTTTGAAAAAGATATGTGCATCATTCAAGCATTGTCAGAGTCATTTTATAATATGGTCTCTTGTTGGTCTCAACAAGTAAACCGATTCCTCAGTAATGGGTAGCTTACTATAACAGGGACCAACATTGGCTGATTCATCTCACTTTAATTCCCATAACGTCAATTGATGTGGCTAACTAGCTAGGTTTAGCTCCTGCCAATTAATTGATTATGTATCAAAAGGAAAGGTAGGTGGGGTGAATTCTATCAGTGACACAGTAAATTACTAACATAAAGTCCAGAACCATTGAAGTCACCACATTTTATTTTTAATATTATAAAGCTGAATAATGATGCCCCAAATTGATGCAATTCAGATAGACTTCCCATTCGGAAAGTGAGGGATAGTTACCCGGCTTTTACAGGGGCAATTATTCTTAACTTACATAGTACGTACTCGTGTTTTTGCTTCTAAATTGGTGATTCCAGTTCATCCTTATTTATGGAGAGTTGAATTGCACAAAATCAGCAACAACTTAGTTATAATTATATGACCATCCACTTGCATGTCAAGTAGAATTTGCGTCTTAAATGTGCAAAATACACACCAAATTAAGGAGACATGAGGAATATTCTTCCAACTTCTAAAACTAATACACTAAATTAAGGGAACGTGCATTTTATCTACAAATGGATAAAGTAAAAAGGAGAAAAATCACACTTGGGCACGTAAACTATATATTTTCTTTAAATTAATATAATGATTGCTTTCTTTAAAAAAAAAAAAAAAAAGCAAATATCCCTGAGGCTTATATAGTCAAAATCTAACATGGATAACGGTGTTATCTTACAATTAGGCGAAGTAATCACAAGGCATACCTTGCTAATTAATTTTAATCGCTCGTAAGCAGAAAAGATCATATTAAGCTCAGAGAGGGAAGGTAGGTTTAGTGTCGGTGTGACAGTTTTCCTCTTCTTATGGTTATCATACTCTTAAGTGGGTATTTATAATGTAAGGGTGTATTCCAGTAAAAATGGAACATTCCTCAAATAAACTATAATAGGCAAAAGGGCGTTGGGTTTGCATGCATCAGTTAAGAAATGACAAATTAAGTGAAACTAACTGTAACTACATAGAATGAATTTAACAGTGAACAAATATAGTAATTAGGTAATGACAAATCCATCCTTTGTTCAATATGTTTAAGAACTAATTACGTATGTGCCTCCCAATTGAGGAGCATACACATACATACAGCAAGCAGCAGAGGTATGAATGAAGTCGAATGTCAATAATATATGAATACAGATTTATAGTTAGTATACTATTACGTACGTACTAATCAAGTTGGGATGTTTATATCATCAGAGAAGAGAGTTTTCATATGTTGTTAAAGTCGTAGACGCAGATCGAGAGTGAGGAGTGAGGAGGAGGAATCTGGATCAAGTGGTGGAGGTGGAGGAGCAGGCAAATTCAAGTCCACAGCACAACCACATGCTTCAATAATATCTGGCTTTGGAGTGGGGATGATGGATGAAGAAGTAGAACAAGGGTCATTTTGGTCTTTCTGATCCCAATGACACCTCTTGTGTCCACCCAATGCTTGGCCACTGGAAAACACCCTCATGCATATACTGCACTTGTGCACTGTCGTCACTGTTGATCCCAATTCCATCTCCATCGCCATCCCCATTGCCGCCATATCATGATCACCATCACTACTACTCCTTGTTATTGCAAAACAACCCTTCACATTCTTGTGACTTGCCCTGTGCCCTCCCAGTGCCTGGTGTGATCCGAAGACCTTCTTGCAACTCGAGCATTCGAACCCCCCACTTTCTGCTGCTTCGATGCCTCCTCCAACCACATCGTCATCACACTCTTGTCCTTCTATGACATTCTCAGTTGCAAGAACATTGTCGCCACTATTAGCAAGCCACATAAGACAGGCGGCAACCTCATGGTCCTCTTGAGTCATGTTTGCCAAAGCCATTTGATTTGCAGAATAGTCATTTTCCTTTTCCTTGTCCTTCTGTGTTCGTCGTTGAATAAGATTGGGTGGTGGGTTCATGCCACGCCATCCGCGTTCAGGATGGCAGCGCATGTGCCCAAACAAAGCCTTCCATGAACAGAACATCTTCCCGCACTCGCTGCATGTCCGATTCATTTTGGCTGCACCAGCACCTGTTGTCTCCGCTGCTTTCTTCTTCCCATTGTTGGTATCGTCTCTGATCAATCTGGACCGCTTCCGTCGAGAATGATGAGGTTGATGATGGGCACTACTTGAAGGAGAAGGAGAAGCAATGTAAAGAGGGTTTGAAGGATGGGAGAATCGGAAATGGGGATCGGAGTTGGTCATGATGATTACCAATTTGAAATGGAACAAAACGTTAGCGCATCCCTATACCCCCCACTTACCCTTTGTAACTTCCACAAACCCCCCTTCTTCTTAACTTCCACCAACTTCCGAATCGCAATCGCCTTTGGTAACTTCCCCTAATTTTTTTAAATAACTTTTGATAGACTTCCAGAACACAAATATATAAAAAAAAAAATTACAAATTTAGCATCTATATATGATAAATAATACTTTTTAATATTGAATATTTTAAAAATAAAAAAAATTAACAATCGAATAAATCAAATTTTATATCGACAAAAAGCCCTTTTTACTTTCTTACTAATATATAAAGTGGAATACATGATGCGGTGAAAATGTATATAAAATTGATACATGGTATGAGTTTTTTTTTTTTCACAATTTTATCCTCATGTTTTCTTGTCATCCTCTCACATGATGATTATCATGTTTATGCAGCAGTGGAGGCAGGAGTTAGTGGAGGCACCAAATATATAATTAAAAATAAAAATTATATTATATTATTGTAATTAATATATAAATTTAAAATATAATATATGTTAAATTGTATACGTTATAATTTTTTTAAGAAATATACTTACATCATACAATAGTCTTGTGATTTTATATTTGTAATCAATTTATTGTCAATTATATTAAATATATCCTTTTTTACTTTATAAATTGAAGCATTCATTCAATTACACATCCTCTATTTAATTACATAATTAATTCTTCATCATATTTTTTAAAAATAATTTTCTTTACATAGTTATGATAGTTACACAGAAAAAATGAAAAACCACACAATAATTAATCCTGCTAGATTCCTGTTGACGGTGAAATTTGATTCGTACAGAGAGCCCAAATCTCAGTCAACGGGGAAGATTCGGTGAACTCCAAATTACAACCTAGTGCAGAAATTAGAGAAAGAAGAAGAAGAACACACAGCAGGCAGCAAAGATTTTTTAACGTGGTTCGGCTAAAGTCTGTTCATTGACCCTTACATCCACAGATGATGTTATTACTGGAAGAGTATTTACAATATGCAGTATTTTTATAAGGATTTCTCTCTAATGAGCTCTCTGGCTCTTAGAATACTCTTCTCTTTTACAATAAGTTCTCCCTCTTTTTTCTATTAATATACATAAAGGCTAATCATACAATTCAACTCTTGCAGACTCTACGTCAATCAATGTCTATAGGTAGGCTTCTTCTTAGTTTACGTGCTCAACAGGGCTTTGGCTGGGAGTGACTTCCTTCTATGAATTGGGCCTCCATTAGCTAGGCTTTTGCTAGCCCATCCGAAAAATGCTATCAACATAAGCCCCCCAACTTACAGTTTGCTTTACGGACTAGGAGTTAGACTTCTGCTGGCAAAAGTTGGATATGCCATATTAATATGAATAGGTTCCTGCAAATCACAGTTTAAAAGATTTAAACAAAATGAATACCAATGAGTCAATCGACTTTAGTAGCAAATATTAGTAAATCATATGATTTAACATAAATGGGCTTCCAGCCAGAAAATCATGATTTAGAAACATATATCATATTGAATGACCAAGGAGGTCGCTCAGATGCATGATGAGCAAGGTGTTTGGAGTGTTGATGGGGTTTCCAGTGGAGTTCAACCCGAACACAGTTTTGCCTTAGAAAGGTGCCTCATTAGGGAGATCTTATTCCCTATGAAATATTGTCCCATTTTGGCAATCGCCTTAGGGTTTTGTCCCCTCGGACCCGACCGGGCATGCCTCGATCGTCGAGTGAGGGCGCCCCATTTGGCATAAGTTTGGGTGCTTATTGGGCACATCTGTGCGACCTACCTGGGCACCCAGTAGTGCAACTTTAACTTTGAAAGAGAGAGTAGAAAATCAACAGTAATAAAATATTTAATGCTGGGATAAGAAATTGCATTCAACTCGTTCAAGCAAATAAGGAATGATCACTCATCTTGTTCAAATGTGAGCTATAATACTGTTGGAGTTGGAATGACAAGCCCCCCCCCCCCCACTCTAGGTTTCTGCTCAGCTGGGTGTTGACCTCAAATGACAGAAGGCACGAACTCAAGGTCGTTGGAGTGTTCTTGCTGCATGGCGAGGTGCGAGCTAAATATCACTACTATTATTTTTCCAAAATTGGACCCAGCCTCAATATATGGTTATCGTGCGCTAGGCCGTCATCAAATTCAGTTACTATATGAGAAATGCATGAGCTCCACATTGAACACAGGATTGCATGACCACTGGACAAGCACGGCCTCCTCATGATAATAACAACTTGTCCTCATGCCCATGTGCGGAACCAAGTATAGAATGATGTTGTAGACATAAGCTCGCTACGTCGTCAATGCACGGCTTGAGTGTGAGGATCGAGCTACTGCCTGACTGCGAGCTTAACATGGAAATGAACTACGGCTGGGCGAGAGCTCATCCTCGTGCGAGCTGTTGCATTAACTGTGAGCTCGATGTGGAAGCAAGCTACAACTACACGTGAGCTCGTCATCATGCGAGCTTCAAGGGCCGAATAGCTGCATGCTGCGAGCTTTGAGCTACTACATGGTTGCGGGCTTGACATTGAAGCAAACTGCAGTTGGGAATAAGCTCATTGCTATGGCTAGAAGACATGAACAATAGCACTGGTTGAATGAGAGGGGCCAATCTAAGCAGCAAATCCAAGCAGCCCGGTGGTCCAACATTGAGTGATTTGTTAGAGTGGAGGAGAGGTTGACCAAGGAGTTTGGTAGTTTGCTGGTTCATGTACTGCTCTTTGATGAAGGCAAAACCAGATACACCCAACCAGAGAAATAATAGCTTCCGTATGGTGAGATTCAATCAGGTCAACCATTATAGTAAAATTAACCAGGATGCAAGTGGAATCCCCACAGACAGCGCCAAAATATTGACGATAAAATTTAGTTTATACAGAAAGCCCAAATCTCAATCAATGGGGAAATTTTAGTAAACTCTAAACTGCAACCTGGTGCAAAAATCAGAGAAAGAAGAAGAAGAAAACATAGTAGGTAGTAGAGATTTTTTAACGTGGCTCAGCTAAAGTCTGTTCATTAACCCCCTACGTCCATGAATGATGTTATTGCTAGAAGAGTATTTATAATATGTAGTATTTTTACAGGGATTTCTCTCTAATGAGCTCTTTGGCTCTCAGAATACTCTTCTCTTTTACAATGAGTTCTCACTCTTTTTTCTATTATATAGAGTCCTATATACATAAAGGCTAATCCTGCAATTTGGCTCTTGTAGACTCTACGTCATTCAACGTCTGCAAGTTGGCTTCTTTTTGGTTTGCGTGCTCAATAGGGCCTTAGCTGGGAGTGGCTTCTTCAACAGACTGAGCTTTTGCCAGCCTATCCAAAAAATGCTATCAACAATTCCATTAGTTTTGAATGTATTTATTATATATGTTATTTTAACTAGTATTTTTTTTTCAAGGATCATAAAAAGATAGAAGGACTAAAAAAGGATATAATCAAACCTAGTTAAAAATAGTGAAACCCAAGGATTTACAATTGATGTTAGGCTTCAATATAATAGTTAAATAAATAATTTATGTGTGTTATAATATTTCAATAGGGTAAAATTTTAAATTTAATAAAAAACTTTTTAGATAATATATATAAGAGCACTTGAAATTTTGAGATGGTCAATGGGGACTTTGCAACCGTTTTTGTGAACTGTGATTATTGTGCAGAATAAGTTTTCAAATAGTGTTATTTTACACAATTTTAGTTTTCATAATTTTCTCAATCTTTAGTGAAAGAAATTTAAACCATAAGTTGTAGTTTTCTTAGAATTCAACAATGCAAAAAACTACACCAAACTATAAGTGAATCTAGGATATCATAATTCTCACTATTGCATTTAATGAAGAGTTAAAGACCTTACCTAGAT
>JANHAO010030781.1:0-10067 GCA_026873985.1 Saraca asoca
CTTCTTTTCTTATTGCTTGTCTACGTAGAAGTAGAATCATGTACTCAATAGAAAATTCCTCAATTTTATATAGTAACTAGAATAATACTAGCTTAGAGAATATGGCTTTCAATCAGAGAACCTTAAAGGATCTAGCTACTTTAGACTTGAACCAATAATTATTGTGTATAAACTACTCTAATATTGATGCAACCTTTAAGCTGAAGTCTGGTCTAATCACTTGATGCCTACCTTTCATGCCTTAGCTAGAAAGATCCTCATAATCATCTTAAGGAGTTTCATGTTGTTATTCTACCATGAAGCCTCAAGAAATTTTAGAGGAGTAAATCAAATTAAAAACCTTTCTTTTCTTATTAGCTAATTCAGCTATAGATTGATTATACTACCTTCCTCCTGACTCCATAAATATATGGCATGAAATGACAAGACTTTTTGTAGAGAGATATTTCCTTGCCTTAAGAGCTACTAACATTAGGAAAGAAATTTGAAGCATCAGAGAGTATAGTGGAAAGAGCTTGTATGAATATTGGAAAAAATTTAAGAGGTTGTGTGCTAGTTGTCCATACCACTAAATCAATGGTCAACTCTTGATCCAATATTTCTATGAAGGACTTCTGCTAATGGATAGAAGCATGATTGATGCTGTAAGTAGAAAAGCTCTAGTAGGTAAGGTTCCAAATGCTATAAGAATCCTAATAACAAACATGGTATCCAATTCATAGCAATTTGAAACAAGGATAGATTAAGGAGTGAAGAAAGTCAATGAGGCAAGTGCCTCCACCCTTGAGAAAAAAATGGCACTTAACTTTGATAGTTCAATAGGCTTTGAGACACAGACAAAAAGCAAAAGTGTGTGGGCTTTACTTAGTCCCTAGACACAACACTAAGGCATGTCCAAACTTCCAAGAGAATGACCATTCTAGCAAGTCCAGGCCATGGGAGGATTTCCAGAAAATAAGAGGTTTCCAACATAGCCATAGAGAGCATATAATCCATACTCTAATACATATAATCTTAGTTGGAAAGACTGCCCCAACTTGAGATATGGAAATTATAGTGGACATCAAACTTCATTTCAACCCCCTGTCCAAGCCATGCAGCAAAACTAAAATTCATTTTTTACTAAGGGCATTAAGGACTTGATTCAAACCATGGCCTAAAATAACTTGCAATTCCAACAAGCTAGAGCTTACATTTTACAGTTGAAGAAGGCTTAACAAGCAACTTGTGATATTTTTGACAAGAATTTAATGTCAGATCTCAAAATTTGGAGACAAAAGTAACCAATCTAGAAACTTAAGTTTCAAGTAGATTACCTTTCCAAGCAGTTTTGAACCCTTAAGAAAATGCAAGTGCAATATTGCTGAAGAGTAACAAAGGAGAAGAAACCAAATATGAAAAACCAATTTTAGAGCAAAAGGAGGCAAAAATTGCTGAACAAAAAGGTAGTTCTCAATTAGTCTATCCCCCTCCCTTCCCTAGCAGATTGGCAACACACAGAAAAGAAGACCAAGACAGAGGCATTCTAAAGACTTTCAAATAGGTAGAAGTGAATATACCCTTGCTTGAAGTGATCAACCAGATTCCAAGGTATGAAAAGTTCCTCAAGGAGCTGTGCACCACCACAAGAAAACTAAAACGTAATAAGAAAATAAGTATGGGGGAAACTATTTCTATTATCTTTCAAAGATAAATACCCCAAAAATGCAAGATCCAGGTACCTTTACCATTCCATGTGTAATTGGTGAAGCTAGATTTGAACATGAAAAGCTTGACTTAGGTGCATTGATAAATGTCATGCCTCTTTACATTTATGCATCTCTATATTTAGAACCTTTCAAAAAAACTAGTGTTATCATTCAATTAGCAAATAGGTCTAATACTTACCATAAGGGAGTCACTGAGGATGTTTAGGTGATGGTGAATGGTTTCATTTTTTCAGTAGATTTTTACATTTTAAATATGGTTGATGATCCTTTAACCAATTCAGCTACCATCATTTTAGGAAGACCTTTCTTGAAAACTACTAGGACAAAAATAAATGTTTATGCTGGCACTCTTACCATGGAATTTGATGGCGATATCATCAAATTCAATATTTTTGAGTCCATGAAATAACCAACTGTTGATGATTGTTCCATATTTGCTATTGACATGTTTGATCTCTTAGTGTAAGATGTAGTTGAAACAAATAACCTTGATTAATTAAAAGTAAGGCTTAAAGAATTATAGCTGGAGATTAAGTCTAAAATTGGAGAGTTGTAGTCTTTACCTCTAATGATTCAAAAAATCAAGAAAATGGATCTACCTCCTTCCCTAATCAAGTTGCTTCCTTTAGTGATCTAAGCACCAGTTTTAGAGTTGAAGCCATTACCAGACCACCTGAAGTATGCATACTTAGGGGATGATGCAACACTTTTAGTCATCATAGCAAAAAACTTGGACATCAGAACAAGAAGAAAAATTAATCACAATGCTCATGAAACACAAATCTGCTATTAAGTGAACCATAACTGGCATTAAAAGCATTAGTCCTTCGACATGCATGCATAGAATTCTACTAGAAGATAGTTCTGAACTAACCAGAGAGCCTCAAAGAAGATTGAACCCCCTTATGATGGATGTTGTCAAGAAGAAGATCTTGAAACTTTTGGATACTGAAATCATTTACCCAATTTTAGATAGCAAATGGGATAGCCCAATTCAAATAGTGCCAAAGAAATCAAGGATCATTGTGGTGAAAAATCAAGATGATGAGCATGTTCTAACCAGAATTCAAAATGGTTGGTGTATATGTATAGACTATTACAAGCTTGATACGTCAAAAAAAAAAAAAAGACCACTACATTTTGCTTTTCATAAATTAGATGCTTGAAAGGTTGGCTAGTAAATTCCACTACTACTTCCTAGATAGTTCCATAGGCTACTTCCAGATTGCCATTACACCAGAAGACCAAATGAAGATAACTTTCACTACCCTTTTTAGCACATTTGCTTATAAGAGGATGCCTTTTGGACTTTGTAATATACCTGCTACTTTTTAGAGGAGCATAATAAGTATTTTCTCAGATTTTCTAAAACATTACATAGAGTTTTTCATGGATAATTTTACTATTTATGGTGATTCATTTAATGCAAGCTTAAAGAACATGACTGATGTACTTAGGCATTATATGGAGACAAACCTTGTTCTAAATTTTCAGACATGTCATTTTATGGTTGTACAAAGGATAATTTTAAGGCATATAGTGTCAATTAGAGGCATTGAGATTGATAAGGTGAAAACTGATTTGATCTTAAGCCTATCCTACTGCACATGTATGTGGGAAGTGCATTTCTTTCTTAGTCATGCAGGCTTTTATCATAGGTTTATCAAGGATTTCTCCAAGATAGCATTGCCCTTGTCCAAACTGTAGCAAAAAGAGGTCTCATTTGAGTTTAACCAAGCATGCAAGGAGGCTTTTGACAATTTGAAGGCTGCATTAACATCTATTCCCATCATTCAGCCTCCCAATTATAGTGCAAGTAATCATACTTTGAAAGTGATTTCAATGGGTTAACAAGCAAGTTCATGTGATTGATTATACTTCTAAAACTCTTGATCCAGCCCAATGCAATTACTCCACAACATAAAAAGAACTTTTAGAATAGTGTTTACTTTAAATAAATTGCATTATTATCTACTTAGGTCTAAGATTATTGTGTTTTCTGACCATGTAGCTTTGAAATATTTGCTCTCTAAGAAAGATACAGAGCCAAGACTCATTAGATGGATTCTATTGCTACAAGAGTTTTACCTTCAAATTAAGGACAAGAAAGGAGCTAAAAACCTTATGGCAGATTATTTGAACAAGTTGATAAGAGAAGAGGATCCATTGCCATTACAAGACTCTTTCCCTAATGAGCAACTTGAAATGTTCCTTGGTATGTTGATTTGGTGAATTACTTAGTTGCTAGGACTTTACTTGATTATTTGAGTAGAGCCAACAAAGATAAGCTGAAAAGTGATGCTAAGTATGATGTGTGAGATGATCCTTACTTGTGGAAGTATTACTCTTATCAAATTATTAGGAGATATGTGCTTGACTATGAGTTTAAGTCTACATTTTCCTTTTGCCATGTTTATGCTGGTGGTGAACATTTTGGACCTCCAAGACCAGTTAGGAAAATGTTAGATTGTGGTCTCTATTGGCCTACTTTATTTCAAGATTCTTATATATTTTGCAAATGTTATGAGCAATGTCAAAGAACATGTAGTTTGACCCATAGAAATGGAATGGGTAGTTTGACCCATAGAAATGAAATGATGGAAACCCTTATTCTTGTGAGATTTGTTATATTTAGGGTATTGAACTCATAGGACCATTCCCTTCATCTTGTGGTTTCCTTTACATCTTGCTTGCTATTGATTATGTTTCAAAGTGGGTGGAAGCAAAAGCCACCAGGACTGATGATTCCAAGGTTGTTGTAGGTTTTATCAAGACTAATATTTTCAATAGGTTCAGAATTCTGAAAGTTTTTGATAAGTGATCAAGGTACCCACATCTACAATAGAATAGTTGAGGTTTTGTTGAGGAAGTATGGAGTTTTTCACAATACTTCTACACCCTACCACCCTCAATCAAATGGACAAGCTAAAATATCCAACAAAATAAATTAAGTCCATCTTAGAGAAAATAGTGAAGCCAAGTAGGAAGGATTGAAGCTTTAGACTTGATAATGCATTATGGGCATATAGGATAGCATACAAAACACCCATTGGAATGTCTCTTTACAAACTTGTTTTTGGGAAAGCATGTCATCTTCCAATAGAGCTTCAACATAAGGCTTTTCATGTAGTGAAGAGTTGTAACATGTGGATGGATGAAGCTACAGAGCAAAGGAAATTGCAATTGTAGGAATTTGAGGAGATTTGGCTTGAGGCCTATGAGAATTTATGCATTTACAAACAAAAGACCAAGGCATTTCATGACGAGATGATTGCTAGGAAGTAATTCCTAGTTGGGCAAAAAGTTCTACTTTACAATTTAAGACTTCAATTGAGGCCTAGTAAGTTACGTTCCTATTGGATTAAACCCTTTATTGTTACTAATGTGTTTCCTTATGGTGCAATTGAGATCAAGAGTTTAGTAGTGGACAAGGTATTCAAGGTCAATGGGCATAGCTCAAATGATTCTTACAAAGTATCCAAGAGCATGGAGAAGAGGAAGTTGAGCCAGGAGAGCCAGTTTATTTAGATAATCCTCATTGAAAGATAACAAAATAGGCCATCAAGCCAACAACGTTAAACAAAGGAGCTTCTTGGGAGGCAATCCAAGCATTTTACTCTCTTTCTCTATCTTTTATTTTTTTTTTTGTCCATTATTTGTTGATGGTTTTATGCTTACATTAAGGAAAATGTGAAATTTAAGTGAGAGAGAGACTTTATGATTGTTTTGTTTTGCTTTTTGTTTAGTTGGTGTTTAAAAAAAATTGTGTTTGTTTTGTTTATTTAGGTGTTTTTTAATAATGATGAGTTTGTTTACTCCTTGACTAGATTATAATTAATTTTGATAGTTGCATGGCATGATTAAATAAATTATATTGCCTCTTAATCCTTGAATTTGATTATCATAGTGAAGAAGTTTGAAATACTTGTAAATTGATTTTGGTAGACAAATGGCATGTGAGATTTTGAGCCATTTTTTATTATTTTTATTAGGTTCCTCTTCTTTCTTGTGTATGATTTTCCTTAGTAAAATTGTTGCTCTAGAACTTGCTTTGAATCTTTTTAATATTACATTGGCACATGCATACATGAATATGATTAAGGTATTCTTTAATTGAGCCACTTTTTCCCTTTTAGTCAACCTTGCAATGTACCATTATTGAGCCTATTGAGCCTAATTGACCTCTTTCTTATTATGTAACCCATTAGAAAGCCAAGCCTTGAATGTCTTTACCTTTTCCTAACTTTAGGGATTAGTAGAGCATTTACTTCATTCATGGGATAGGTTCTTGAACAACTGAGGGGGTGGGCTAATTGTTCAATGAAAAGATAAATGTGATTCATTACAATGGTCCCAAAAAAAGGAAAGAAGAAACAAATGAAAAAGAAAAGAACAAAAAAGAGAAAAAGAGTTCAATGCAATCAAAGAAAAAGAAAACAAGAAAAAGAAAATTGAATTTAAAGGAAAAAGAAAATTTTCAAAAAGAAAAAACTTAAAATAAAAGAAATTGAAAAAAGTGAAGAAAAGGAAAAAGAAAAAGAGAATTGATAAATATTAAAATTTATGAAGTAAATTCCAAATTTAATTACTCCTTTTCTTCTTTGAATCTATGCCATAATGCTCTATTAGTCTCTTTGATTCAATCAGTTTTGGAACTTCATTTGATTAATTTGGTAAATTGACACTACTTCAGGTTTTTAAGTGTATCTTGAGTTTTGGCCTTCAATTTTGTGTGACTTTTATGTCTTTGAAAAGCTAAGAGGAAGCTCTACAAACGTCATGAATAGTCCCAAGCCCAGTTCAATCATTTAGAGGGCCAAATTCAGCCTAAAAGCCAAAATAGAGTTAGCCTAGAACTAGTCTCAATATTTTGACCATATCTGGATCTCTAGACCTTATTTTGGTGCAAACCAAGCCCATGGATAGCTATGATCCACCTCTACAACTTTCACATAGAGCTCATGGTCAAAACACATTGTTCTGATTAAGTTTCAAGGCTATAAATCAAAGTAATGAACTTTATTATAAGTTAGACTACTCTGCAAAACTATTTTGATTTTTAGTTCATAACTTGAGCTAGAAGTAAAATTTTTAAGAAAGATCAAAGTCATTAGATTAAGAGATAGGGCTATAGCTTCTATGAAGAGACCCAGGTATAATTGTGCCTTCATCCAACCCTAATTAGCAGCCAAAGTGAGAGGGGAGGAATAGAGTATATAAACATGAAATCAATAGTCATATAGGAACCTTTCATTTTATCTTACTTTTGTAATAAAGGAAGAGCTCTCCTAGGGTAATGACACCTATCCTTTTCAAGTTTTCTCTTGTCTTTTATTTTTATTTTTATTTTTATTTCCTTTTAATATATAGTTAATCTTTTCTTTTAATCTAAGAGAAATTTTGCTTCAATTATCATGTTAATTGTGAGACTTGTTTTTATTATTGATTTGTTCCCAATTTGATTTCCTTGTTTCTCTTATATAATCTCATTAATTGCTTTAGGTGATTAATTAAAATAATCAGTTAATTAATTATTTATTATGATTTATTGTTAGCTAAATCTCTATAATCAAAATTGTTTATGGCTATTTGGCTTTAGTAGCATTAAGGTATTTTATTGTGCACCGGTGCCGGTCAATTATTCTAGACAAACATAGGGTAATTAATGAATTTTCTGTAGGGGTGAGTTTATTAATCAATCTTGGTCTTTTCAGGTTCCTGATGCTATTGTTGAATTGGCTAGGGTGTTGGGCTTTGATCAATTTAGTAATAAAGGTTAATTTGGATGCTGGGCTCAGTCAACAAAATTAAAGGAAAATTAGCAAGAATTAGTTTAGGTGATAGGCCTAATTTAATTCTTAGCTAAGTGGTCAAAGAGGAAATGAAACTTTCATATTTATGATCAATCCCTGAATTAAATGTAAGAGTCCCTTAGATTGAATCTTTCCCACTTTAAGTTTCCTTTTCAACATTTAATTTTCTTTTTTATGTTTATGGCTATTGTCTATTTTCATATTATATGTAGGTAGTTAACAACCCCTTACCTTTTACTTTCATATACTAGATTAATCACCAATCCTTGTGAATCAACCTAGACTTATCCTATTACGAGTTAAGGTAGTTTAGTATATTATCTTTGCCAATTTTGACAACCATAACATTTTAGCACCATTGTCAGAGATTGTCTTACTTAATTATTGTGTTTTTAATTTTTCATTATTTTTCTTATTTATTAATTGAGTTCTTACTTTTTGTTTTTCTTGTTTCCTTTTATTTTATGAATTTCTTTTGTTGTTTTTATTATTTCACATTCTCTAACACTCTGAATTAGAAGTCATAGTTGAGAATTATAGACTTGTACAACAAATGTCTAAGTTAACTTATTTGATTCATTAATGAACACAAATGCAAGCAACCAATAGGTGTCCAACATTGCAATCTTATGAACAATTCCATCAAGCTTACACAAGGGGAAGATTCCTAGAGCAACATGATCCATATTATCCAGAGAGTCAATGTGATTCATACCCCTAATCATGCAATTTTGGATGATATAATCTCTATGATCCTTATTTTGACTAACATAACCATGGCTACTATCATCAATCAAATTTAAGCTTTGACAACCAAGCTAGACAAGCTCCATTTTAGCCCTTAACCCAAGTCAGCCAACAAGACAACCAAGCTTTATCTTTTAGTAGTTCTCTTGAAGATCTAATTTAGATTATGGTCCAAAATAACTTCTAGTTCTAACAACAAATAAGAGATGACATGTTTAATTCCAACAAGAAACAAATGCCAAATTTCATAACTAAAAGACACAAGTGAGTCAACTTGCAACACAAATAAGCAAGCTGGAAGCTCAAAGCTTAGCTAACTTAAGCTAAAAGCAAAAAGAAATAGAAGATTTAGAAGAAGGGAGCAACCTTCAACTGGAAGTTATTAATCCTACTTTTCCTCCCTTTTCTAGTAGATTGGTTGATTCCAAGAGAGAACATAAAAAGATAAGTGTGGGGGAGGATATGTCTATTATTATTTAGAGAAAATTTCTCCACCCAAGGACCCAGATTTCTACATTTTGGAAAGGACTTTCCTCAAATCAGCCAAGACAATAATTGATATTCATAATGGCACACTTAGCATGGAATTGGAAAGAGTGATAGTAATTTTTAATATATTTCAAACTATGAAATACCTTATTGATGATTATTCCATTTTGTCTATTAATCTTATTAATTTCTCGATGTAGGATATGTTTCAATTGTATAGCAAAGCTGAACTTGACGTATTTGATATGACAATGCATAAGGGCTTAAAAAGAATTAATGAATTAATGGAGTTAAATTTCAAATTTGAAGAGATAACAATAGTGTAGTAATTATCACTTCTAATTCTACTTCTAAGCAACGTAGATTTCAATGAGCTATACAAATTATCTTCTCCCATCAAATGCCAATATTCATATTTGATCCAAGGTAACTAATGCTCCGTTGAGCCAATGATGTTAAAAAAAATGAGCTTCCTAGGAGGCAACCCAAGCATTTACTCTTTTTCCCTACCTCTCTTATTTTATATGTTTATGATTTGTTAATGGTTTTGTGCTTCTATTAAGGATAATGTAAAATTTAAGTGTAAGAGGAGACTTCAGAATTGTTTTGTTTTGTTTGCGAAAAGAAAAAGAAGAAAAATATTTTTGCATTTATTTTGTTCATTTAGGTATTTTTTAATGATGATGAATTTGTTTAGGTAGCATTCTGTCGGACACACAAGACAAGATCTTCGCCATAGAAAGACATAACAAGGACTTTGGAAAACCTCGGCCAATGAAGACACCTGCTAAGTCCAGAGATCAAAACAGATTCTGCGCCTACCACAATGAAGTCAGGCATACCACTTCAGAGTGCCATGCTTTAAAAGATGCCATCGAGCACCTCATCAGGAAGGGCCACCTACAAGACTACGTGGCAAGCCCATCTGGACAATGTGCTCAACAGGCCCAGTGAGTTATCACCTAAAAGCCTGAGCCCTCCATCAGGACTATGTTTTGAGTCTTTGATAAAATGTACCAGTTTTGGTATTTTGAAGTTAATATAGATTGTCAAGTGTTCAAACACTATTGAGAAAAAGCTCTCCACCTTTGTACACTCACTGCAATGAACGGTTTTCACCTCGTCACAGCACTCTCGCTACAGCAAACGATTTTCACCTTGCTACAGCGCCCACTGCAACAAACGGCTTTCACCTCGTCGCAGCACTCTCACTACAGCAAACAGTTTTCACCTTGCTACAGCGCCCACTGCAACGAACGGTTCTCACCTCGTCGCAGCACTCTCGCTACAGCAAATGATTTTCACCTTG
>JANHAO010030782.1:0-10081 GCA_026873985.1 Saraca asoca
AGAGAGAGAGAGAGAGAGAGAGAGAGAGAGAGGAAGAACAGGGAGCACCAAAAGGTTTTTAATGTGGTTCGATCAAGTGTAATCCTTTACGTCCATGGTTATTTTATTTCTCAGTTTTTTTGCTGAGTATTTGTATCTGTTGATTGATTGTCCCTTGTACAATGATTTCATCCCCTTTTATAATGGTTAGGATGTTACAGTTTGAATGTAAATTAATTACAGATAAGGATCATGAATTGATTAAGATTACATAATAGATAATAATGAATTCCCATTAACATAGGAAATTGAACAGATCTCCTTGGGTTGATCGTTGAGATAGTGTGCTTTGAACTTTGGGCTAGGCCTGTCCCCAGCAACATGAGGTTGCTACTTTGACCTTTGTTGACCAGCAACTTGAGTTCATGTCTGGCGACCTGATGCTTTGATCTAGTGACTTCAATCTTAGATGAGCTGGGTCCTTATCAGCAAGACTTGTCCATTGGGCTTTTACCAGCCCATTTGTGTTGTTCCAAAAAATATCCACAACATTAGCCCTCAGTTCTCAGTGCGATCTATGGACTGGGAGTTGTAGTTTGCTAGTAAATGCTCTATTTGCCATGCCATTGTTTAGACTTCTGTAATTCCGAGTTTCATCTCTTGAATGTTCATATGTACATTTACTTCAGTGAACGAGGTTTTTGATGAGTTGAATGCTTGGTAGGTTGCAGAAGATAATTCAAAAGGTTGACGTGAATGCGCCTCAGCTAGCAAGCCATGACTTTATAAATATATCAAGTTGAATGCCTAGTAGGTGGCATGAATGTGCCTTAGCTAGCACGAGTTGAGTGCCTAGTAGGTTGCATGAGTCGAGTGCCCAGTAGTTCACATGAATGCATCTCAACTGGCATGAGTCGAGTGCCTAATAGGTTTCATGAATGCACCTCAGCTAATACGAGTTAAGTGCCCAGTAGCATAAGTCGAATGCCCAGTAAGTCACATGAATGCGCCTTAGCTAGCATGACTGAGTGCCCAATAGCATGAGTCGAGTGCCCAATAGCACGATTCAAGTGCCCAATAGGTCAAATGGATGCATCTCAGCTAGCAAACCATGAATTTGTCAAGCTGAAAGCCCTTTCCGAATTAGAAGGGCGATTGCTCGCTTTCGGATTAAAAGGGTGAAAGCTCGCTTCCAGATTAGAAGGGCGCTGGTTCACTTCTGGATTAGAAGGGTGATTGCTCACTTTTGGATTTGGAGGCGATTGCTCGCTTCCAGATTAGAAGGGCGATTGCTTGCTTCTAGATTAGGAGGGTGATTAGATGTTCAACATTCCAAGCTCATGGGACATTAGCTCCATTCAAATGTTAACTGATATGCTCTATTTTCCAAATCTTTCTTGATTATGTATGGGCCCTCCCAGTCCGAACCTAGTGTCCTACCATTGGCCTTGCAAGCTTCAGAAAGAATAAGGCGCAATGTGAGATCACTGATTTTGTAGTCCCAAATTCGGACCTTCTTCCATAATACTTTGCTAAAAATTTATCAAAAATTAGTAAACACAGACGTAAGAATTTAAGGAAAAACTTGGGTGCTTTCATTAATATCTGAAATATCTGAATAACATTATAGAATCGTGAATATGGTATTTCCTTTGTTGTGGGAGTGACGATCTAAGGTTTTATGCCTTCTCCTGTGCCTGTGGGCCATCAAGTATCAATTTGAAATATGTCCCTGACTGATCTTGTTCGAGCCTTCAATTTGATGCAAACCTCCATGTTGTTGATTATGTCCATTACTATCCTTGCAAGCTCGGTGGACTTCAATCTTGGCTGTAAGTTAGAAAAGCGAACTAAACTAGTGCACTGAAGTATTCTGATTGGTCTTTCCTCTTGAGCCTTTTCCTGTGGTTGTTGGAGTACTTCTTTGGGCACAATGACTTTAGACTGCTTCTGAGTGCCCTGGGCTTGTGCCTGAGTCAGCGCCCTAATTGCCTTAGCCAACTCTTTCACTGTGCTCTTAAGCGCTTCCTGATGTTGGTGCTACGCTTGCACTCCATTAGCCTTAGGAACAATAACAGCAGGTTGGCGAGGGGCCGTTGGGGGCATGCCAGCGGCAACACCTTTGGTAGGGATGGCAGAAGTGCCTGTAGTAGGAAGAACTGGGTTCCTCTATTGTTCCATGCAACCGTCAGGCTGGTCAATTGCAACATCTGAACTCCTGGTGATTTTTCCTCTAGCCATCGTAATTAGATGAAAAATCAAGGAGAATGCAATTTAGGGCCCTCTTTCTAGTACCAAAATGTTGACGTGCGAATCTAGTCAACCCAAGTTTAGAAACCCCAAATTGCAGATTGAATGTAAAAAGAGAGAAAGAGAGAGTGAGAGGAAGAACATGGAGACATCAGAAGGTTTTTAACATGATTCGATCGAGTGCAATGCTTTACATTCATGGTTATTTTATTTCTCAGTCTTTTTGCTGAGTATTTATATGATAAAAAAACACTAATTAATTAAAATTAACATTTATTATGAACCAATAATAAACAATGATTGGTTTTGTCATGAAAATTTTCAACCTAACTATCAAGAAATACAACTGTTCATGCAATTAGGCCACAATTTAAATTTCCAAATTAAATTATAATATAAATATGATGCTACTTAATTAATGTATTATAATTTTTTATTTAGTATAAACATAAGGTAACAACCCTCTTATTCTAAAGTTAGAGTCTTTTTTTTTTCTCCTTTTTTATGATAGCAGAAGTGACTAATTCACTACTCACACACACAAGGATTTGGGATATAAAGGAAGGTAAAAACCTTCAAAGAACATCAGATTTGAACATATGGAGGTGATTTCACCTTTTCTTTTTATAAAAAAGGCTTAATTATAATTTTGGTCATAGTAATATATAATTTGCCTACATTGGGTACTCCTTAAATATAATAATCTATTCTGGTCTCTCTGATATACAAATTAGACCAGATTGGATCTACCACTACTTACTAGAATAAAGGGATTTTGTGATGGATGAATGCATTGTTATAAATGAGGAATTCTGTCAATAAATTAATAATGATGGATTCAATGATGGAAAAGTTTCGGTGAGCAAAGTTGGTGTTGATAAAATATCAATGACCAAATATCTAAATCTCTTGCTAATTTCATCATAAAATTTTGAATATGATCGAAGCAATTTATATTATGAAAATGACCATATATTTATAGCGACGAATTCGTTTCATCGTTATAATTTAATTTTGAAATAAGAATATATATTTTTGTCTCTAATTCCATTGTTAAATAAGAAGTATATCATTGGTATTTTATTGTATCTATAACAAATTTCTTCACTAAATAGCAAATATAACCGGGAATGGTTGAATATTTGCTGTTAATTCTCTCATTAAATATGTAGTGAAATTTGTATCCATTGCTAATTTCATCACTAACTGCATAATTATAGGCATTTTTGTTTCTAATTCCATCACTAACTATTAAATTATAAGCCAATTTTTTAGTAATTCTGTTGGTAATTGGGGTATTATAGGTCCTATTTTGTTTTCTTTTATCCAAATCAGGGGTGAGACTTCCTTAAGTTTGGAAAATTGCAAATTTTCCTTACATTTTTTATGTTTTTGTTAAAGAAAATTCATACTAATCCCCTAAATTTGAAAGATTTTCATAAAAGTTCTTAACAAATTGTATTTTAGCCCCTCAAACACCTTTTCTCTAACTTTGCCACTTATCACAACCCATTCCATTCCATTTGACTTGTGAATAATCTAATTCGACCAAAATTCAGCCAGCAAACATTTCATATTCACAATATTTCATGCACCATTAAATGAAATTAACAAATTCAATTAATATGAATCAAATAAATGTATAAACCCCAATCAAATGTGAAATAAAGTTTCAAATCAATCAAAAATGCATAAAATAAACAAAATCTCTATTTGGTAATAAACAAAATATAAATCAAGTGTAATGAGGGTGTTTGCATCATTTGCAGTCCATTGCTTACCATAAGGTTCGTCAAGGAGCTAGTGTTGTAAGTTTGCTATGAGAGAAGGCATGTATGAGACCTCCATCCTCATGAACAAGTCCTCATCGCATCTGAGAATGAAGCACAATATGGCATTGTTAAGAATCAATTACCTTTTTTTCTTGGGCAGTCTTTGCTCTCATTGTGTCAACTCCTGTTGCAATTCCTTAGCTTGCAGCTATGAATTAATTTGGGATATGCTAGGGATGGCATTGACATTCATGGAATAAGCTTCTAAACCCATTCCATACACAACCCTTTTTATTTCTACCCATAACTGCTTCCAACCAAATGATTGTCTCATTTAGTTAGGGATCATTACTTCCATCCTCGTTGGGTGCTATTGAGGATTACGATGAGTGCTACTCTATGAGCCACTTATAATTAACCTACATAGAAGTTCATGCATTAATTTGGTGTAAAAAATATTAAATAATAATGCATAATCTATGGTGAAGATTTGATGACTTACATATTTTTGGGCAACCCGATCATCAACAAAGACCTGTGTTAGGTCCCACAATCAAAGTTAAAGATAAACAATCAATAAGATCTTTCCCTTATTTCTTTAAGGGAATGTGCATACACCTTTTTATCAATTTGTTTTCTTGAAAAGACAGTGCAGTAAGTTTAGTTCTTCAAAACTTAATTGATGAAATTAGAACACAACTAAGCAAGATATTAAGGTTACTGTTATGCTGATTGCAGAATTGATGAATATGCAGAAATTGTAAAATAGATTATGTAGTAGTAAAATATGAAGGAACAGTAAAGAAAATATGCAAGACCACAAATTTTCAAAGTGGTTCAACTTCACCTAAAACCATAGATGAAGTCTACTCCACTGATGATCATTCCTCAACTAGAAGATCTTTTTTTATTACAAGAACATTAGGATTTACAGGCTCCTAAACTGCCAATTATTACACACACAAGAATTTACAGGAATCTTGCTAACTTAGAAGAATTAATAGAGGCTATTTCACACCTAAACAAGATTTATACAAACCCTAGAAATCTTATAAACAAAAATGAGATTAAGTGAAAGTAATATAATACCAAAATTGAGAGCAAGTCTCAATTAACCTTGACGAATTCTGCACAGCTTGATTTTCAATCAATTTGATTTTGAAAAGAAATGAGGAAGAGGATAATCTTGTAAGGCTTTGAAACTTCTATGATTTTCAAACTTGAGAGAGAAAGAATGATATGCAATCTTATGAAAACTAAAGGTGGTTAAGCCTTTATATAATTGCTATAACTAACTCTGACAAAATAACTAACTTTCAGTTTGTGAATTGATTCTCAAAGTATAAAATAGTTTTTATAAAATTTGCACTTGTGAAAAAAATATTTTAAAACTTATTTGATTTTTCTTCTCTTCAAGTGATTTATTCTTCCTCACTATATCAATTAAAAAAAATTGAATCAAACTATTTAGAATTCATTTACAAAAGATCCTATAAAAATAAGATAAAATCCTAGGTCTAAAGTTGGATCTCTTGAATCATGAACTTTGAATCTTCAAATATGTAAAACAAATATCAAACACTTAAGCATATAATTAAATATTAATATGAACATTGTATATACACTAAAATTGATTTTCAACATTAAAATGAAAGAAAATGTGTAGCTGGGGTGACCTAGGCTAGGACCCTATGTCCCCTTTATTAAGTAGGTGGATAGGAAAAGCTTACCACTGGTTGGCAAATGTCCCAATAATCTATTTGAATTTAATGACACCAGCAAATAATTGAGTTACTTTAGCTAAACAACATAAATTAATAAATAAAATTAATTTTTTACTTATTAGCTTCCTTTTATGCTCAGACATAGAGGTTGAGCCCCAGTATGTAGTGAACAATCGGTGGTAGATACATCATATTTTTATTTATCTCCTAGTTTTTCTTGAAGTTATCCTTGCTTTACTGTGTCACAGGTTAGTATCTTTCTAGCTAAAATCATGCGACGCATGTCACCAACTCTTAACCCATATGTCAGCCTTCCAATAATTTCGAGCCATTCTTGAATAGATAATTAAGGCATGAAGGATTTTGTTACCCATATAACCAAAATCTCATGTGCAACATGCCAGCAAATATGAACTTGTAGTTAAAGCATTAGCTCATATCAATTCTCAAAGAACATGCTACACAAAAAGCCTTTTGTGTACATCAAGAAGGGACTTCTTTAAATAGGGAGAGGAACACCTCTATTTTATTAATATATGCCTCATTATATAGTTTTAAGTGTGTATAGGGAGTCTTTATGCTCCATACTTTGACTCCTAGCTTGAGTCATAGTGCAAGCCTAATACTAGATGCACACCTCCTTAAAGAGCATTTTAAGCTAAAGCCCAAATGGCAAGAGTAAATATCTTTTTTTTTTTGAGTTGACATAAAGACTTTTCTCCTAGCTCTAAAAGGTTCTAGTGTGCCATCTCATATGGATGTATAGATAAAATGCAAAGATCACAATCATGTACTTTTCTACTTGTACTAGATAAATGATTGAGGCTAAAAAGACATAAATACCCCTAAAACGAGCAAAATTTGAAAAAAAATAATCTACAAGTCCATTTGCCCCCAAATTCACACCACACGGCCTCCTCTTTATGCTTGATTTTTGTACTAAGTTTCATCCAAAACTGAGCACGTTTGCCTATCAAGTTGGATCACAAGGTTAGCTTGTGACATTCTTCCCTACTTCAAATGTCAATGCCCTCATTGATGCCTGAATCTAACATAACTTCTTCTCCTTTTGAGTGCTATCTTCTTGAATCTTCATATGGATCTTCAATCTATTCCACTCGAACTACTCCTTTGACCACTTTGCTTGTCTCCTTGAGCTAACATCATTCGAGAGGCTTTGATAGATGGCACCCTTAACTTGACATAGGTTTCAGGATTGTTGTCAGTTTACTACTCCTCAACTCCTCCCTAGACTTCCTCCCAGATTTGTTTTATTGAACTTGCACCATTACACATTTGCTTTCCCCATATCTTCGGGTAATTTCCTCTACAACTTTAGTGTCTTAGGCTTTCCTTTCTCGACAGACTTTCTATTCTACCTCTGTAGACTTAACTTCATTGTCCTGACAAAAACTCACTATCACCATCTCCATAGCTCTTGCAGCTCTGTCACCTTTGCAACTTCACCTGTTCCACTGCCTCTGCAGCATTTGGGTTATTACCTCTGCAACTTGTGGTTGCCTTACTACCTTTATAGCTTGCATGCACACTGTCTCCACATAACTCTTAATTTGAATCGCTACCTCTATAGCTTGTGAGCTTGCTTGGTATTTTGGATGTCTATTGACAGATAGCCCCACATCCACTGTTCCATATCATAGATGTGAGAGATGCAAGTTTCATATTTTGTTCATGTACAAGTCTCATACCTTGCTCACAAAACATGGTTTGCTTGCAAGTCCCATACCTTGCTTACAAGTTTGCTTGTGTTAGGTTCAATCAATCCACTATACTTCCATTATACAACTTTCACACTCAATCAGATCCTCTTGGCCCTCTCTAAATTGACACCTTCGTGGTAATTTGATTATCATAGTCTTTTTTGGAGTTGATGCTATCTAGCATCTTAGTCTTTATAACATATTCTAGGTTTGCACACTCAAGTGTTGTCTCTTTGAAGTTGATATTGGCTTATCTCCTGCTACCCTTATAGCCCCTCGCTAGTATCATATCCCTTATAGCAACTTCTTCGATGATCAATGCTTTCTCTTGGCATTTCTTGAGTGACATCTTTCTTCAAATGCATCCTCATGATGGCTCCCCCACATCAATGACTTTGATGGGGATTAAGCATCAAGTATCCTCCACTTGAGCTTGAGTTTCACTTTGCCTGTGCATGAGCAATTGTGAATCTTATGGTCATTACTACAAAGTTTATCTTGTGACTATGTGGTGTTAGTCCGCTATGCCTCAAGGTCATTGTCACTAATCCATTGCATGATTATGTAGCTCTACCTCACCTCGTGGGTATCATTACCACTTGTCATGCAACTATGATGTGCTAACTCCCTAGTGTTTGGTCTCGAATCTTATGGATCAACACTGTAACTCACTTATTACATCCATAGATAGTGCACAATAAATCCTTCCTGGATTATCTCTGTCCCCTTTGGGTTTACTAATTCGAGTAAAATTCATGCCCTTTGACACGATTTTGGACTCCTCTAATAAGATTTGTCTATTTAATACATCACAAGAGATGCACCATCCTATAGGATATGTTAACTCTCTATTGTGGCCATGCTTTCTATGACTTCTCGCAAGGCTTCCTCTAGCTAGATAACCATTAAATCACTCACTCTCTTGAGTGGTTTTGCATTCCCTCAAATGCCTACTATGAATGAGTGCATAATTAATGTCCTGTGCTATATAACAAGTCCACCAACTTCTGCACATGCTTACACTCAATGCATTATTAATGTTCCTTCAAATGCAATATCTCGCATACTAACTCTTAAATTGCTTTAACCTTTTACACTCCTCTTGGTCAAGTCCTTAGTTGTATCTCTTTGGTATTTCAATGTGTGTCTGCTTCACTCACAAACTCCATATGCTTTTGACAAGCTGAATCTACCCTAACCATGGCCCACCCTGATTTACTTTCTCTAGCAGGACCAAGCTTTGATACCAACTATCATAGGCTAGTAACTCTCTAGCCAAGATTGTGCGGTGAATGTCATTAACTCTTGGCCCACATGGCAGTTTTTGAATAAATTTGAGTCATACCTAAATAGGTAATTAGGGCATCACAGATTTGTTACCCATGCAATTAAAATCCCATGCGTAACATGTCTCACAATCAAACATTAGTGCATAGTTGAAGCATTAGTGCATAGAAAATCTCAAAGGATGTGTTACACAAGAAGCCTTCAATGTATATTGAGAAGAGACCTTTCTAAATAAGGAGAGAGATAACTCCATTTTATTAATATATGCCTTGTTACATAGTTTTAAATGTGTTAAGGGAGTCTCTATGCTCCACACTTGGATTCCTAACCCAAGTCACAATGTCCATCCAGTCATCAGATGCACCCCCTTAAAGAGTATTCTAAGCCAAAGGCTAAGTAGCAAGATGATAACTTTATGAAAATAGAGCTATCTTGATGGCCTCTAGAGTTAAATTGTTGAAGTATGAGAGTGATTTTTACAAATTAATCTTTATTGTTAGTTATTTTTGTTATTTTGTCTAAAGTGGTTTTATTGTTTTATTTATGAAAATTTTGGATTTGTTAATGGAGGAATTGAATTGAGTTGATAATGTTTATTTGCAGATGTTTAAGTCTTAATTGTGGCTTGAAAAAGGAGTAAAAAAGACTAGTTGTTAGAGAGAGGAAGCAGCAATTACAACAAGGAAAAGCATTTCAATTTTTTTTTACCATGCTATAATTTTATTGTTAAGTGGGGACCAGCATTATTTGAAAGGTAAAAAATTTGATTGGAAAAATGCAACAGCAAAGTGGCACATTAGCTTGGAGAGCTAAATGCATTTTGCCCATTTTTGGGGCCTAAAAAAATAACCCCAGAGGACAGTAGGAGGGGGGCACATGAGCCATAACATATTTTGGCCATTTTTGGGTGCTGAAAACCCTAGAGAATAGAGGAGGACGTGAAGAGACATCAGTAGACCCAAAAAAAGAAAGAAAAATTCTGGACAGCAGCAGAAGAAGCAGAGGAGGGCACAGAAGTTCGAAAAATGATGCAAGGGAGAGAAGACTTTCAGATTTGAACATCTTTCTTTCCTTTTCTTCATCTTTTCTCTTGTTATTTTTCATTTTGGTGAACAATGAATATTTTGTATTTAAGAGTAATTGCAGATTTGAACATGAGATGAATTTATTTAAGTTGGGATTAATGATGAACTTTAATCTTGTAATGAAATTCTAGATTGTTATTTGCAATGCTGAGTAAATTTTCCCTTTTCATTTAAAGTGTTAATTGCCATTTCTCATTGTTGACTGGCCATTAATGATGGGATATAGAAATAACTTCAAATCTGGAAAGATTGAGGTTATTGGA
>JANHAO010030783.1:0-10076 GCA_026873985.1 Saraca asoca
CTTTATATCTAAATGTACAGAATGTATAGTCCAGGATGCAATAGAACCCAATCAAATTGGTCTAGGGCACCCATCCAGACTAACAGTAACAGCCTTGTGATTTGCCACCTCGCAAGACAAAGCTTCTTTGGCTCTCTTCTTGGTGATTTCGACGTCTCTAACTTTCTCCCTTAGTTCTAATGCCTCAGTAGTCATAGTAGCCAGGTCATCCTTGAGTTTCTTCTTCTTCTCATTCCAAGCTCGAGATGCATTCTTCTCCTTTATTATTAACAGTAAGCTCTAAAAAATGAGTGATGAAATGAACAAGTCAGATTACAAGAGGCAACAAAACTAAGTTAAAAAGATTTTACTTACCAGCAGATTATGGTGAGTTGTATAACCTATTAATCCTTCCCTTAGAAACTCCTCCGACTCCAACATTTTGACCTTATTACAAGGCCCCAGGATTGACTCAACATTCTCCCGAAGGAAGTCAAAGCACTTCTCCATCTTCGGGCCAAGATTGGAAGGTCACTCCTCAGCCTCAATCTCGAGTATCACTTTTGAAGCAACAACGACCTTCTTCCCCTACCTATTCTTTGTCTTTTGGTAGGAAGATCAGATAGGGATGTGACCTTCTCGACCATCCCAACCACTTTAGGATGAGAGGTGGCAACCAGCGTTTAGCAAGATGCAATGACCAGAGAAGATGACCTTCCAGTAATGGGGGCTGTAGCAGCAACAGGGGTCGACAAAGTGGTGGCAGGAGCAATGAATTGGGTGGAACGGGAGGATCATGGCAATTAGAGGTTGAGCTTTAACATATTTTCATACTCTCCAAAGTTTACCAAACCAACCTCTTTAGTTTTGTGAGCTTTGATGTCTCTGAAAAGCTTGATGTCTAAAATTGGAGCAAGCTTATGAGAACACAAGAGGTCTTCATCGAACTTGAGATTATTTTTTAGATTGCCTGCAGTAATGAACTGGTTTAGCACCTCAACCTCCTTAGCCTCTAATGATGGTTTCTCCTTGCTAGCTCTGTTTGTGAAATAAAATAGAATGTTAAAAGTCAAGGAATATAACATATTTATATAGGCTTGTACGTCCTCAGCTCGTTTACCAAAAGTAAGGACAAAACCAAAACTGTGAAGATCACGAAGAGATGGACATGAAACATAGAACCAGTGGGTTTTGTAAAGCCCCACATTGGACTTGCCTTTAGCATCACCTCATGGTAAGATCCTTCTGAACTTGGTTTATTGAGTTAACAGATAATAAATCCCTTCATTCTGACCCACACTTCTGATGCTAAAAAGATAGTAGAGAACTCTTGCTGAAGGAGGAGGGAGACCATTCCTAACATATAAAAGGGTGAGAGAGATGAGTTGAGAGTATGAGTTTGGTGTAAGCTGAAAAGGGGAAAGGTGTAATTTATTCAATAGCCCCACAAGATAAGGAAGGACTGGGAACCTAAGCCCAATAGTGAGGTGTTGGCTACTAACAACAACAAACCCTTTAGGAGGATGAGTTACATGATTGTCGGAAGAAGGAGCCAAAATATGACAACTCTTTGGGAAATGAAATATTTCGACTATGCTCATAAGATCATCCAGTTTAATAATTGAAGGGTGGTGTGTAAACATTATATAGTCTGAGGGCTCCTGACTCTTAGTGGCCTGCTAGTCCTTAGTAGGATCAGGGTGAACGACAAGCCTTTCAGTGACCTCACCACTCCCAGAAGTCACTTCATCTATAAAGCACACCAACTCCCCACTTTGGGCGAGGGATTCAGAATCCTCATCACTTCCTATCTGGTGATCACAATGTTTATGACTTGCCATCTGCACAGAAGAAGGAATAATCATGTCGCTGAAAGCAAACCTTACCTACAAGCTAAATATAATAGGATTTTCTATACAACAGGCCACATACACCTTGGATCACCACATCTAAGACCCAGATTATTGAAAACATGAGGGGCTTGACCAATGAATCTATTAGGTTTCAAAAATCAGGAAGATAGAAAAAAATACTAAACTCAATAAATTATGACCTTAAAACCTACAAATACTTTGTCAGGCAAATGATATGCCAGTTTTACGAACAGTAATAGGCTCACAAGTAAACAGAACCAATCAGTAGGGAAAAATTTTCTAATGACTAATGAACACACTAAGTCACTAAATATCAGCAAATCACAAAATAAAGCATCCATAAAATGCAGAAACTTAGAGCCAAGATTGTATTCAGAGAACTTACTAAATCAGTAGAATGAGATGGGTCCTGAAAAGAGAATCCAGAGAAAGACAAGCACGATCAATTGAACTAAACCTGAAGGTTACTATTGAAGAAGCAGAAAGGATGGAGAATACTGGTGATTAGGTGAAAGGTTGAAAATAAGGAAAATTGAAACACAGATTTTCAAAAGCAAGAAATGAGAGGGAATGAAGGGTTTTTTCTCACCTTATAACGTAAATTGCCACACCGTTAGATCAGGGAATGATCAATGATCCTCTATCTAACAGTCTAATGAAAAATAGGGTTCTGACACTACTGCATTGATGGTTACAAAAAGGTCTGTGCATTTAATGTGGTAATGATGGTACGGATAGACAAAACAATGGAACAAGGAGTAGCAACATGACCAAATGTGATCTCCTACTTTTATCAGCGAATTTTAGCTCCTAATCCGTAAATCACATTAAGAGCTGGAGGGTTAATGTTGTGGGTAATTCTTGGTACCGTATAAACAGGCTGATAAAAGCCCAATGAACAGACTTAGCTAACAAAGGCCCAGCTCATTTGGATTGAAACCACCGGACCAAGACACCAGGTTGTTGAATACAAGCTAAGGTTGCTGGTCAACATGGGTCAAAGCAACAACCTCAGGTTGCAAAAGCAAGGCTCAACTTGCAACTAGTGGAAAGAGTCCTTAACTATCGGGAAAGGCTGTCCAGTCTCCTATTCTGGTGGGAGTCTATAACCATTTATTTTGATCTACTATGTAATCCTGATCAAGTCATAATACTTATATGATATAAATTTATATTCAAACTGTAACCCTTTAACTATTATATAAGGGGATGAAATCATTATACATGACACATTCAATCATTAGAAATAATATACTCAGCAAAGAGTCATAAAAATTGTGGACATAGGGGTCAAACTGACTTTAGCTAAACCACGTTAAAAACGTCTGGTGTTTTATTGTTCTCCCTCCTCTCTTTTTCTCTTTTTTCATATTCAAATCTACAACTTGGGGTTCAAAACTTAGGTTGACTGGATTTTACCATTAACAATTCTAGTGTAAATAGGTTTTGGGATCCTAAAGGTATTATCTAGGCCTTTAAGACTTATAGTTGATTCCATATCAGAGCAAGAATACCTAGAAAGCTCTTTTTTTATTGAATTAATTGGTTTGATGAAATAATCATCCTTAGATTCTTCAATTTTTGTGATTTTTAATGTTTTTGACCTCCATCTATTCCTATTGAAGGATATATCTACTTGGCTAGATGCATAATGAGTGATTTTAGAAATTAGAGGGATTTTGGTTTACTGTGTGACTAATGTTTCCAAGGTCCAAGTCTTTAGGTATTTTATGGTTTTCTAGGGAACTGTGGTTAGCATAGAAAGGTCGGCTTTGTCATGTTAGTGAGAAATAGGTGGTGTGTCCTTTCTTACTGGGTGGCTTGATTACTTTTGAAGGTTGTAAACTGTGAAATTTGTATCAAATTCTATAGGTTATTACTATAGGAATAGTTCCAAGCTTCATATCATAACCTTGGAGCTTAACATTGAGGATTAGAAATTCATCTGTATAAGTTTTTCTAAGACATTGATGTACAATTGAAGTAAATTGGTCCTCTTGAGAGGTCAGTTTCTACCCTTCCTAAAATTGACTCATAGAACTTATTAAACCTACCATCCCCAAGGCATAATAAAATTGTATTATTTAATCTTGATTTATGCATAAGTTTTACAACAATTTGTACACAATCTATGTACAAAAAGTTATAATTCGACTTCTGATTTGCTATAGATTTTCTTAGAAGAAGAACAAACTCTTTTTCTTTTAGATCTATATGTATCAACTATTCAACAATCTTAATCACATAACTAGGTTTGTTGAAAAATGATGAGTTTCCTATGTAAAGATCTTTGTTTGGGATTTTAGGTATTTCCTAGTTATTAATTTGCTGATTGATATCCTTAAAATTTATTTCTTCTTTAAAAATAGAATTTGAATTATCTTTGTATTTGATTTGAGGAGAACTTGATAAGGAAGATGCTGAAAATGGAAAGCAAGAAGATAAGGATTAGAATATGATAAACTTTAATTAAAATTTTCTCATATGTAATATCAAAGCTTTTAGGTTCCATAAAAATGTTAGTATGACCAGTAAATTAGAGCTACCATATGAATTAAATGTTAATATTTCAACAAGAACTTTTGTATCTAGATTATTTAACTTCGATTTATGTGTCACATGAGAACATGAATGATAGAAGTTGCCTTTTCTCAATCTCAACTCAAAATATAAGGCTTACACCTCTTTATAAACTCCTTTTTTACTGTGTGCTATTAGTTTTCCAGAATTTTAGTTCTTATTCAAATGTTAACATAAATTGCGTGAAGGCAACAATAATTTTCAATTCATATTTACATCCTTACTTCCCCCTTGGTTATGATACTAGAATCAGAGAGACCCTAAGGGAAAGAGGAGAAACTAGAAAGAAGCAAGGATCATAATTGGAAGCTTAAATGATAAGTAAATGCTAAAATTAAATGCTTGAATTAAAACAGAAATTAAATTTGAACATAAATGTAATTTGTATTAGAATTTTTTTAAAAAAAGGGCCTACAACAAGAATTTGATCTCTACAGCTCTGCTTCCTAAGGGCTTTGGAAAGACAGGAAAATTATCTTATGAGAAGCTTGGTTTACAATTGAGAGAGTTAGCCTATTTATAGAATTTTCAAAGTGCTACAATAACTTTTACTATAATATGTGCTATAGTAGCTCCTATAATACAATATTTTTAATCATTTGCTATAGTAACAACTTTTGATGTCTTCACATCAACTTTAATCACAAAAAAGCACCAAAAGCAGACTCTTATTGGTACTTTATTGATTTACAATGTCGGAGTTGAAAGTGAGTTTGTCTAACAGATTTGAAAATAGCTTGAAATCTTAATTTGAAGAAGATACTGCTTTGATCATTGAGATTAATTCTACAATAGTCATTTTTATTTGATTGCACATAGTATTCTACATCACTAGTTGTACTGGATGAACTGAAGACTACATTTTTCCCTTTAAGCTGGAGTATAATATCTTGTAGTTAATTAATGAAATCCTTTTTGTTGCACATAGCAACAATAGAAGCATCAATATGGGATTTGTCTTGAAGGAATTGATTTATTCTAGCCTTTGAATTTTTGTGGTAGTGAGGATATTTCTCGAATCACTTTGTAATTTCATATTTGTGTGCTCTATGAGGTTGGTTATAAGAAGTCCACCATTTAACTAATCTTTTTCTTTGGAGAATTGAATATTTGGATACTGGGTTCTTGGAGTACTAATACTTCTAGAAATAAACCTATGGAAGCCCAATTTTTTATTAAAATTGGAGAAGAATTAGAAGATTTCCATAATTTAGATTATTAAAATGTGTTCGGAAAACATCCCATCAATCTTTGACTTGTTGAGGAAAAAATGTAGGAATAAAACCAAAAATGTCCCACCAGCTTAAAAACCATTGGGAAAATTTATATTTAGTATTTTGATTGAAGAAAAAAAAGCTAAGTATGTTAAAAAATTTTGTTTTGAAAGAAAATAGTAGTGTACAAGGCATTTGATAATCTCAGTACAAATATCCAATTGGATCATATGGTTTTAAAATTTTTTTCTTTCTAAATGGTGTTGGCCTCAATAAACAATTGAAAGGATTTTTTCAATCTTGAAAGTTAAATGAGTTATTACTATTGGATCATTACGTTCTAGGTGGTGTTTAATTATCGGCGAGTTTGTATTAATCAAAATAAACTCATAGAACTTTTGGTCTTGAGTTAGGGATTCAAGCAAGTGATGCCAATTTTTCTAGAAAATATGGGAAATGGCTAATTTGGGATTCTCGTTCCAGGTCTTTAGTTCCATTTAGACTATGTTTTTCAATATTGGGTTTCGCAAAGTATTTGGTAATCATTTTTGTGGGTTTAGAGTCAGGATTTATAGTGGATTTGGAGGTTGAACCTACTTTGGTCATTTGTTGGAATTGTTTGATAATTATTTGCTTAAGTTGAGATTAACTAAGGATTAAAGGCTTATCTTCCTCTTCCATGGCAATGTCTGCCCAAGATTTCTTTGGAAGGATTAAGGGTATTTAATTTATAATTACTTGTAGAATTTCAATCAGGAAATTGAAGTCATTTAGGGACAATGGTTTAACAGATGATTTGTGTTGACATGAGGAGGTGGTAACTTGTTTACCTTTGTCCTTTGAATTTGAGTCTTTGCTAGAGTTTAAAGGTAGATTCTTATCACTTTTTTCTCTCTCTTTTTTCCTTAGCTTTATTTCCCCTAAAGAAATTCTCAGGTTAGAAAATCAAAAAGGGAATTTGAATATCCTTTGATAAATTCGATTTTCAAATCAAAAGTACTTAAAATTGCTTGCCATATGGCAAAAATTTGCTTAGATGTAATGTTTTTAACATCTTTTTGCAAAATATCCTTTGCATATTTGCAATCAACATGAATAATGGAATTTTGATTCAATAGATTGCTTTGAAATTTACCAATACATAAGACAATTGCTAGAATTTCTTTTGTGATAGTAGAATAATTTTATTGAGCATGATTCCAATGTTTTGATATACATGCAATAACATGCTCTCTATTGTCTTTGATTTATTTAAGGACACCACATAACCTATGTTTGATGCATCTGTTTCTACTATCTTTAATGCAAATGGATTAGAAATATGTGAGCATGGAAGATATTTTATTTGAGACTTGATTTGTTTGACAATGTTGGTATGAATATTTGTCCAAGGAGGAGGATTTTTCCTTGATCATGTAGAGGTTTAATAACATTTGATATTTGTGGAAAGAAATCAGAAACATAGTTGAGACATCTAAAAAATCTTTGCAATTCAGTTTTATTTATAATTTGATCTAGAAATTTATCAGCAAATTAAATCATTTTTTCTATTGGAGTAATAGTTACTTGGAAGATATAATGACTAAGAAAATGAATTTTTGGTTGAAAAAAAAATGATAATTTGGATTTTGAAACAACAAAGCCATTTTTTTTTAGTAATATCAAGAAAAGTGTTAAGATCTTTAAAACATTAATCGATGTTTTCTAAAAATATCAAAACATCATTAATATATACAATAATAAATTTAGAAAAAGAATTGTAAATATTATTCATAATTCTATGAAATTTTGATGGAGCATTTTTAAGGCTAAAAGGCATTACATTCCATTTATATTGACCAAGTGATATTGTAAATGTTGTTTTATACTTATTCTTAGGTTTTATTTATATTTGCCAAAATCTAAATTTCATATCAAATTTTGAAAATACTTTTGCAGAATATAACTGGTTAAGCAAATCTCTTATATTTGAAATGGGATATCTAATCCATTGAAAAGTTTTGTTGAGAGGTTTGTAATTAATTACTAGCCTCGGTGTTCCTCGTTCAATTTCTACATTCTTATTTATATAGAAGGCATAGCATGACCAAGGGCTTTTGTTTTTTCCAATAATTCTTTTTGCAAGAAGATCATGAATTCCTTTTGGATAATAGTTAAGAAATTCTTGATTCATTTGGATTGGACATGCTTTAGTAGGAATTTACTTTCTAATAAATCTTTTTTCATATAACAAATGTATCATATATTGTTTTCTCTTCTAAAAAACATTTGGAAGGTTAGAACAAATTCAAGTTTGTATTTTATTTTGTATGAATTTAATTTTAACTTTAATCATCGGAGTAGTTATTTGTTGTTCTATTCTTTTAAAAGAAAATTTTTCAAAAAGGTAATTTATTTGGTTTTCTTTGTTTTTGACCAGATTTAATTTTTTAAAACTGATTTTTCTGATAAATTAGATAATTATTTTTAGATCTAGGCTTTCAATTACAATTCCTTCATCTTTTATTGAGAATGACATGATTTGTTGGATGAAATGTTAGTCATATTTTTAATTAACAAGAAAGTTATATTGACTTTTTATCATATTTCTGTTATATTTAAAAAAATATAAATAAAAAAATTTTATATGTAATAAAATTTAAAATTTTTTTTATGTATAATAAGATTTTAAAAAAATCTTATATTTATTTCTTTTCAATACGACAAAAACATGATTAAAAGAAAAAAGAAATTATCACATCTGTGATAATAAAAGAGGAAGTAAATCCTTTGCCACCCAAAACCTACCAATATCTCTGAACAAAGTTACACACCTCACAGCTAACTTTTTGCCATAAGATTATAGCTGTAAGAAAAATTAATGGCTAAAAGTTGGCATGAAAGAATTGTTCGTTTACTCTCTGCTTAAAATTGAATTTTATGTCCAAGCATTTAAGATCACAACAAGAAGGATACTTCACAACTAACATGAAGGAGTTAAGGTAGACCTAATTCTACTGTTTTGCCATTTCAACCTAACAAACCCATCTTGGCCATAACTTGTTTTTCCTTATCAATCATTATATTCCTTTTGATGACGGGAATGTGTGTTTTTATTTGAATAATGATGTGCAGTAGAAGTTATTAGAGGTAACTTCACGGGTTTCATAATAGGATTTCACTAACATTTATAAATTTGGATTATGATTTAATTAATTAAAAATATGGTTAAATAAAAAAATTGATTGATTCAAACAAATTAAAACTATGACCAATTTATAAATGAGTCGTTTGGTCTAATTTGATTTCTAAAATATTAGATTTTATTATCTCTTTTTTGGATTCAATTATAGTTATAAATGGCATTAAATATGTATTTTATATAATGATTAAATAATTTAAAATCAACTATAAAGTCAATAATTGATTGTGTGCTGTAAAATTGAAACAAATATATTAATATACCAGGGAGATAGATAGAGAGAACCATAATAATTGGAAGAAAATTTCTAGTATGCATTTCTTGGAGCATTGGATACGATGTTGAGAAAAATTTATCCTATGCTGGTATTTAAAACGGTTTCGAAGCAAGAATTTAAATAGAAAAAAGTACAATAATTACCCAAGGACTTTTACCTTTTATTGGGTAAATATTTTCATTATTTGATGATTAATTTTCATTAATTTTCTCTCAAAATTCATTATTTGATCATTATTTGGTCCCAAGGGTCTCTTTAGGCAATTCAATTTCTAAATCTCACTATTTCTTTTTCCTTGGTCCCAAGGGTGTTGAAGTTTTGGTCTCAGATTCTCCCACATCCAGAAGAAATTTTCAGGCAATATCAAAGCCGAAATTATGTGGTTAGAATAGGGGGCTAACATAAATTTTGTCAGTCAAAGCAATAAATAATTGGAGGTTCTATTTTGAAATTTACAGTGCCCAGTCAATTATTTATAGTGTCACTTTGCTCAAATAATCCATTATATTTGTTCTCTCACCATGGCAAATCCTTTTGAGTTCAAATGGAAGAAAAGAAGGCACCCAAGTGTAAAGAGTTTCAATTGTTACTTTAGTGGACCAACCACAGAATTGTTTGAGGTTTATTTTAATTAAACATCTTTGCAAAAAGGGATATTTTAGATATTATATAATTAAAATTGGTTTTTGACTTCTCAGTGTTTAACATGGTTAATTAAAAATGGATTAAAGTGTAGAGAATATTTTGGTTTTGACGACGGTTTATCTAATATATTAAGATGAAGGGAATCACTGTGTAATTAAGTAAAGTATAAGGGAGGATAGAGTAATTTACTCAAACCTTAAGGGTTAAAATTGGCTGGAAATGTAGGAATCAATTTCATAATGTAGCAGTGACACAAAATGGAGTATATAATTATGCAATTGCTGCATAATGAATGATGACAATTTGGAATTGTTACTGAGGATGGC